>JAOXNZ010000064.1:7273567-7289236 GCA_028566095.1 Kryptolebias brasiliensis | reverse complement strand
ATCTACTTAGTGGTGGGGGGAGGGGGGAGGGGGGGACACCATCTCAGAATCTACTTTCCCTCAGGACGGTTTGAAATAAATTAGCATTTAGTAAATTTTCTTGCAGCAAGAAACAGAAAATACAGCTCTTCCTAGAAACGTAGATGTCTTTTCAGTACAGCACAAAATCAGCCGTTAATGTGAAGGATAAATTTGGGAAAATGCAAAAGAAAACATCTTTTACACCTACACTGAAAGATCCACAACAAAGACACTAGAAGAGGAAGTAGTTTTAGACTGTTTCCGGAAGCTACAAGTATGATAAAAAAAATAAAATAATAAAAATCAGATCCCTCGTGTCTGTTTTGAAGGTTTTTCGCTGACACAAAGTACCATGTGTCACACTATGAGATAAATCAATCCTGTACATTCTCCCTCTCCTTTCCCATCATCTGTTTTCTGGTTTCACTCATGCACACGCTAAACTGAAGCAGAAAGCCTTTGGAAAAGGGCCAGAGATTAACTTATCATGGCCGTCTCACTTCTGCCATCTTTACTGATGAAACAAAAATAAGGACCTCGAGAAAATTCGTTATTCAGGCTCTTAACGTGAAGAATGGCTTTAAGATTATCCTGCTCAACTCCACAGGGACACAGTGGAAACTACATTATATATTAGGTGACAAATCTGATCACTGCCACATGCTGAATGACTGTGTGTGTGTGTGTGTGTGTGTGTGTGTGTGTAGTCGTCTCCTGGATGATCTGGTGACCTTTTATGTGCTGCTACCTGCTGTTAAAGGTTTGACCTCTGAACCTGGAGCATTAATCTTTGAGGCACCAATTCTACACCCATAATTCTGACATACCTCTTTGTTTTTCTACTTTACGTACTACTGATGCAAACTGCTGAGGTTTTGCTGTTCAGTAAAGTTATTGTAATTAAAGGGCTAGGATTCCTTGCAGAAATGAATATCCCCTGCTGCCTTTATGCCAGAGTTTTAGACTAAACCTTATGTTGAGAAGTGTGGAGTTGTAGCTGTTTTGGTCAAACCTTTAAAACATTATGCACAATGCAGGAAGTCACGCTTCCTGCAAAATATCTGTAAAACTGACCATTTTTGTCTTGGCTAATGCTGATTATGTGTGCCAGTTATCCTAATTTGAATTGACTCCAAATGGTAATCAGCTGTAGATGTACATCCAATGATCACTTTCTGCAAGTTTCACTGAAATTCATCCAGTGGTTCATGAGATATTCTGGTAACAGGCAGTCATGCGCACACAAACACGGGCAAAAGAATTACTTACTAAAAGAAACATAAGACATCATGTATTTCTTGTGTGGAGGGAGTTAGTTTTGTTCATTAGGCTGAACAGCTTGTGCAACTTTTGTTTTCCAATAAGTTCTCCAGTTTGTTGTGTTTCTTTGAGTCATTGACACTCACGTTGGCGCCCCAGCAGGTGGTGGCAAAGAAATCTGTACTGTTCACCACAAACTTACAGAAGCAACACAACAGCTTGTTCCAAACATTTAAAACCTGAGCCTTTTCAGGAAATAAAGTTTGCTGTGTCTCCTCAAGAGAACAGCCTCGGTGTCTCAGTCTAGTCCTTCTCACAAGTATCTGTAGTCCACAACAATCTCATTTTTCAGGATGGGAATGTGTTTGGCTCATTGCATCGTTTGATGAGGTGATTGTTCCCACACATGACCAAAGAAATAACCCATCAACTTCCTGTTTCCAACTTTTTATATGGAGTAAAGACACAGGAAAGGAGAAGGTTGAGTTTTTGTGATTTTTCCTCTGGTGATGCACTGATTGCAGCTTTTTAAGGTTGAGTCTTGGTTTTCTTAACATTTTGATTTGCTACTCATGATTTTGGCCCATTCCAATTCCTCTACCTCCTCTTCATAGAAAATGTGTCTTTCCTTTCTGAGACGCCTTCTGGCCATCTCTATACAATTTCTGAATGGATGTGATTTAGTGATGAGATACGGTCTCTGGGATTTAAAAGCCTGAACAACAATAAACAGATTTATTACCAGGAAGAAGATTGATGATGATGATGCAGAGCAACTTTGCATTTTGTTCAAACAAAATGGTTAACCACAAGGAGAAAATGAGTTAATGAGGAAAATAATATGAGGGCGAAATCTGTCAGACATTTAATGTGTGGTGCTCCACGTCAACGTAGCTTGAGTAAACATAAAAATATATTTTCTACAAGCGAAACATTGCTGGTGTTTTATTTCTCCCCCGCTTCTTGATAAAAAAAAAGGTGTGTCTGCGGTTTGAGTGTGTTGGAATAAACATAAATAAGCACTTTGTTGCTCAGCGGTGAACAAACTTTACATCTCCTCGAGGCCCAAAGGACACATAAGAAGAAAGAGGGAGCCATTCACACACCTGTGACTCCCCCTCCCACGTGCACACAAAGCACCATCCTGCACAATACTGGTGGCTAATCATAGAACAAAGCGAAGCTCCCGTCAGCAGACTGTTCCATTGATCAGCCTCAGAAAGCAGCAGGGATGGTCCACCGGCAGCTTTGTTGTAGCAGGAAGAAGTTACCGCTTAGCTGCAGGTAAAAGGACAGAAGTCAAACACGTCAACAAAGCTTCATCTGTCTGAGCGAGGTCTGCTATCACACCTTCACTTTCACAATGACCTGTTGCAGCACGCCCCTGAAAAGCTCTTTATTAAATTAAAACCTCTTTGCTCGGGTCAAACCCGGAGGGGGGAAATAAACATCCGAGAGTCAAAACCCCCCCTTTTATTCCCAATAAAAGATCCAACTTCTTCATAAAGCTACTCTTTTCTGTAAAACTTGACATGAATACAGTAATGGCATAGATCGTAGCACAGCTGCACCACCTGTGTCCTAATCCTCAGTACATTAAGATCTTGAAACAGCTTAAAATGAAAGAACTAGCATTACTTGAAGACATGCATGTCACCCTTTCATAACAGTTTTATTTCACAATGACAGCCACAGTCATTAGGTCTGTAAAATATATATATATATCTGTAAAATTGACTGAGTTATAGCCAAATTTGAATAAGCGAAGGTTAATTAGCTGTGGCAGCTATTTTGAATGGGAGTGATGCCAACATTTAATCAGCTGTAGATATACATTCAATGATTACTTTTTGAGAGTTTCAATCAAATTGGTCCAGTGTTTCATTAGATATTTTGCTAACAGACAAACAAGGTTTACACCAATGGTTAAAACAAAAGGTTTTGGAAAAAGATCTTGCACAGTGTCTAGTGGTTAGAAGATGTGCTGTGAATAACTCTCAGCTACTAATTACCACACCAAAGTTTAGCTCAATATCCTTAAAATTCAATGAGTTATAGCCATTTTTGTGCTTTCTAAAATCAGTTGCTGTGGTGGCCATCTTGAATTGAGTTGTCTCCAAAACTCAGTGAGTTGTAGACGTACACCCCATGATTGTTTTCTGAAAGTTTCATTAAAATCTTTCCACTGGCTCGAGATATTTTGCTAACAGACAGAGTTGACTTTAAATAGTTAATAGCAAAATTTTAAAAACAGATCTTGCTCAGTCAGTCAGCGAGCGCTTAGAATAGGTGTTGGGGATCAGTCTCAGCTACTACCACACCAAACCTGAGCTCAATATTAGTAAAAGTTAGTTATTTTTGTGTTGGCTAAGGCTGGTTAACCAAGACAAAATGGGATTGACTCCAAAAGTTAATTGGTCGTAGACTGTAGCGGCAGGCGATAATTAAGAAAAGAAGAACTCAGTTTTGTGACAAACATTTCGCTCGTGTTGCTCTCGTGTTTCAGCTCAACCCTGATGTCCTTTTCTATTCAGCAGTCTGCAGGCAGACCTGCTGGCGGCGCGGTTGGAGCTGTTTGTAAAGAAGTGCAGCATCGAGCATTCTGTCTGACACGTCCATGGGTCAGCCCAACAGCGGAGCCAGCAGAGAGAGAAAAATCTGCCATGTATGCACATAAAAACATATCATGCATTCAAAACATAAAACCACGTCCCCGAACACATGACCCCGTCTTCCTCTCTGTCCTCCTCAGACAACACTTCAGCTCTGACAGCATCCAACAAAAACCTGCAGCTTTCATCTCACTTCAACCAGCTTCACACTTCAACCATCAAATGATGCAAACTGTAGCCTGTTTGTGTTTTTATACGTGTGCAGCAGAGCGCGCACACAAGTGTCTCTGAATGCAAAATGACTTATTTGCAGAAATACACACACGTGTGAGTGCAGACACGTGTTTGATTGCTCTAATGTGCTTAAAGATCCCCTTGAGTCCCATTTTAAAAGATAAAAACAGTCGGTTTGGAGTGATATTGAATGTACATTTTGAATAGACTTGTTAAATAAACTTCAAATAAATCTACTTCTCATTATTGCCCGCTGCTAAAAAGGAAAAAGATGTATTTGCTTGTGTGTATGTCTGTTAGCAAAGTATCTATTAAACTGCTTGACAAAGTTTTATAAAAATTTCAGGAAATAATCTTTGAATATACATTTACAGCTGAATACCTTTTGGATTCAACCCAACTTAAGATGGCTGCCACAGCCAACTGACCTTTAAAAACACAAAAATGGCTAGAAGTCAGCCAATTTTTCAGACACTGACTTTAAAGTTGGAGTGATAGTAGCTGAGACTGACCCCCACCACATGTGTTGAGCACTAAGAGATTGCACAAGACCTTTGTTTAAGCGATATGCATTTCTTCTGGGAATGCTAAAGCCTTTAATTCAATAAAAATGTTTTCTCGTCAGATTAAACGATAATGAAACAAAGTTAATGTTCGATTCGTCTTTCAACACATCAAGATCAAACCTACATCTGGTTGTGATCCAAATTTTGGCAAAGTGTGATGCTGACAACAGAAATAGACACGGCGCTGTGTTGGTGTGATAATTCTTCTTCAGGTAGAGACAAAAACATCTGAGTAAGTGAGGGAAATATATACTTTCACTATAGTATCAACACTTTCACTTTGCTTCACATGAATTTTTTCAAACATCACTACAAATGATAAAAGCAGGATGGATATGGAGTGAGATAACTGCCAAAAAGATGTGTGCGTAATTCTAACATTCCTATGTCAATAAAATTCTTGTACAAAAAACTAGACTGTCATGTACGTGAGTCTGAGAAATTGTGCGGATTAGAATTGTTTTTATGTGAGTATGAATTTAAAAGCTGTGAACGCTGGCGTCCCGTTGCTAGGGACGCCGATGTCCCTAGCAACAGTGCTCCGCTAATCGATCAGAGGACAACAGAGGAGAAGAGGTTCAAGGAGTAAATATCCAAGATATATGTATATTACTTTAAAGAGTACATTTCTTCTTAATATATGTATATAAATACTGGATACACATGTTATTGAGCTCACCTGTAACGCGTCACCGGAGCTGACGCTTCCTTTTTTCTTTGAAAATAGAAACTTTTTTATTTTGCTTTGGCTTATTTTCCTTGTGAACAACAGTTAGTCACCAATATTTGTCATTTTTCCATCACAAAATAACACTGGACTACTGGGAATGCCAAAATAATCCATCACGTTGAGATGAATTAATCATGTTTTGCACTTGTAGATGTTCATTTTCCTCCAACATGTTGCCCTTCTGTTTCTGTCTCCATTGCCCAATAACTAATTATCACCTTTCTCCATCAGAAACAACCTGTTCACCTTTATATTATCACCGCAAATGTCTGCTCTTGCCATTATCATCTTTTTCCATCCAAGCCTGTCGTTATGAATCTTAATGCTGCGTGCCTTTGAAGCCAGCTTTGCAACAAATACTTGAGTGAAATATCTTTAACCTTTTCTAGCACACTTTGATCACTAAGTAGGAGGAAGGCGCAAAACTGTTACCAGAATTCAGACTTGAATGAGTCAAGCAGAGGACAGGCGAGGTTCGAAATCATTTCTGAGTGACATAGCACAATATTATCTCATGCTTATTTATGCTTCAGCTTTGTTATTCCAGATTGCTTCACTTTCGAAACGATCTGAATAAAGAGAAGCCAAATACATTCGGCACTCAAATTCTTTTATAAATTAGCTTCGGTTTGCTTTTGACCAGGAAGATCAGAGAAAAGATGTTGCATAACTCACACTGACTTGTAGTCGGAGGCTTGAAACAGAAGCGGGTTATTCTGGTCCAGCAGAGGGGGTGTCCTTGCCCGGCCCGGCTGCTGCTCCACATGTGTGCTCTCTCTCTCAGAAGTGTATGTTTGTGTGTGTTAAGAAACAAGTTCTCCCCTCCCAGCAGTCCGAAGCTCCCTTACAGCTATTTATAATCATCATCTTTGTTTGCAGACTGATACAGTAATTTATACTATAATGTAGTAGTGAGGTCATTGGACAAGAGTGATTTCTACCAAAGGCAAACTCAATAACTGGAAACCTATGTGTTCCAGTGGCTCAGACATTTAAACAAATTGAACAAGCCCTTCCTTTTATCTGGTTTGATCTCAACCTGTTCACGCTTTAACTCAAGTTCACATTGGGGAGAAGTGGACAAATCAGTGATAGATGTTTAGCTCCTTTCATCTCCAGGGTTTCATAGTTTTATCAAATTTTTAAAGTTGTTGTTAATTGTTGACATTTAAGAAATACAAGTACTGAACAGGTTTCCTCCAGTACAGGGTGCATGGAGTCCTTGCAATGTTAGAGGTGTTAGCTGCAGCAAACCAAACAATCTTGTAACTATTTATTTCACTGTAGTTTATTAAAATGTATTCACTCTTACTCACAGTTAAGTCTAGGTATCACATTTACTTTGTTGAGCATTTGTAGCCATGTTTCATGGATTGTTTTAGGCCCTTCTAACTACCTGCTTAGATTAATGCAGTGGTGTCCAATCCTGGGGTGGCACAGCGGCATAGTGGTTAGAGCTGTCGCCTCCCAGCAAGAAGGTTGCAGGAGTGCATCCCGGTCTGGGGCCTTTCTGGGTGGAGTTTGCATGTTCTCCCTGGGTTTACTCCGGGTACTCCGGTTTCCTCCCACAGACCAAAAACATGCATGTTAGGTTAATTGATAACTCTTAAAATTGTCCCTAGGTGTGAGGGAGATTGTGAATGAGAGAGTGAGAGTGTGAATGGTTGTTTGTCTCGTTTGTCACTATGTGGCCCTGCGATGGACCCCCGCCTCTCACTGCTGGAGATAGGCACCGGCTCCCCGCGACCCGGAATGGAGAAGCGGGTAAAGAAAACGGATGGATGGATGTCCAATCCTGGTCCTGGAGGGCCATGATCCTACATGCTTTAGTTGTTTCTTTGCTGTGATACACCTGATTTGAATGACTGAGTGATTAACAGGCTTCTGCAGAACTTGAAGACCTGCTGAAGAGCAGGAAAAAGGTTAGAACTCCTGGGAAGTATTGCTAGGGCCAAAACAGAGAATGTCATAATTTTAGCTTTTTTTAATTTTTTGTATTAACCATGTCCACTTTATATTTTTGACACAATAGTTGTCTGTCACCACCCTAAATTACAAACAAACAAACAAAAAAAGAGCATCATTGTTTTCTTATTGCCCTAGGAGAAAAGAGTCTTGAGATGTATGTAACAAGAGTGGGTGATTACTAGATAAACACCAGGTGAGTTGATTGACAGATGAGGGGCAGGTGTGTGGGGAACTGAAACACAAGGACTACTGAGGGCAAGAAGGAGATCTAAGGCTGAACCAGCAAACATAAACCAACTAACACTAAATACTAAATAACTAGAACTCAAAATCAATACAAAAATACCAAAATACAAATCCCTCAAACATTACAGTCTCTTTCTTTTATAAGATGCCTAGAGTTAAGACAATAAAAAAATACATAAAACTTTTGTGACTAATAACTATAAGTAACAAGTAATTTATTTTGTCACTTTGTACACTGTATATGATGAAACAAAATATTGTTCTTATGTTATGTTGTTTGCCCTGTGTGTTGAGAGTGTTACTAGAGATTCAGCAGCCTGAGGAATGAAAATGGTGAACATTCTTGTTTGTTCCTGATATGACGACAGGAGGTTAAACAGCTTGTGGGTGAGAGGGCTCTTTCACAAGACTGAGGGCTTTCTTTTTGCATCTTTCCTTAACATGAACTCTAAGGAATGGAGTGAAATGCTGATGACTCTCAGCCTTTCTCACCGCACATTGCAGGGTCTTCCTGTCAGTTACAGCTGCCATACCAGGAAGTGATGCAGCAGATCAGGATGCTTTTAATAGTGCCCCACTAAAATGTGTTGAGGATGGAAGGGGGGACTCTCCAGCACAGTAGAGGAAGTGCATTCTCTACTGATGTTATGTGGTGTGGACTCCCAAGAATTTTGTGCTACTTACCCTCTCAACACAGGCGAGACAAGGCAAGGCAGCTTTATTTGTACAGCACATTTCAGCAACAGGGCAACTAAAATTGCTTTACAGAAACAATTAAAAACATTTTGACAAAGTGCCAAAGAACAATAAAAGCATATAGAGGAACATTGAAGAGCATAGAGGGGATATTCAGATTTAATCTTTTTACATTTAAACTTTGTTAACATTCAAGAACTTTGTTGTCTCAACACCAGCTTACTAACTGTTCCACATCAGCTCTGTAAAATATATTGTTATTACTGCTGAGTCCCAGTGTTGTATCATCAGCTGATTTAACAAGCTGGTTTGTGCTGAATGAGCAAAGGACTGAGTACAAAGCTTTGAGGGACTGCTGTGTTTTTCTGCAAACTGTTGTCTTCCTGACAGAAGGTTCAAAATCCAATTAAAGAGTGAGGTTTTGAGTCAGCGCAGACAGAGCTTCATTATGAGCTACTGTGGTATGATTTTGTTAAAGACTGATGAGAAGTCGATGAAAAGAATCCTGGCATAGCTGTTCTTCTCTAGATAACACATGCAGTACATGTGTGATTGCATAACTTGAAGACTGGTTGGCATGATAAGCAAACAGAAGGGGGTCCAGATAAAATGTGAAGTTGAAGGGTTCCTTTGGTATAGGAATCAAGAATACTTTGTTAGACTCAGGTGCCTCCTAAGCTAAAGTAATAAAAACTGTTGGTTTTAGTTAAGAAAACGATGTGAATTTCTTTTTTTCTGAACATTTTTTTTACGCTATTGAGTTTTACAAAGCTGCATTAGGTAGAATGTCTTGACTATTTGAAGATTTTGCATGTACATTTTCAGGTAGCTTCTAAAAGTCATTTATTTTTTAGAAACTAAGTGTAGGTTATAACAACAGGGAGAATAAAAAAGAAACAACTGGTATTTTTAGGTGAAAGTCTTGACGTAAATAATGTGACTAAAAAGTGTTTAAAGAGTGCTTAGTTTCGTCTGGGGGAAAATAAATTCAGCTAACTAGAAATCCTGCAGCTCTGATGTATGACAGCCTTATAAATTTGATCCAGATAATGTTAACAAAATACTCCCTGTCTACTCTGTCAATAGGCATGGAGCAACTGAGCCTTTTATTTTGAGTTATGTTTGGGAGTGCCCCATGAATGTAAGTTAAAATCTCACTCTCCTTACGCTCTATTTTTGTTTCCTTCAGCTCCTCAGTGGAAACATTCACCACAGAGTCCATGTTCATCAGGTAACTGAAAAATTGTCTGACACTTAAGAAGAGAGGAAAAAAATATGGGCTACAAAACTAAAACAGCGCTAAAAATCCTTAATATAGCATAATCACTGACAAATAAACTTAAATCCCCCTGAAGAAGTGGTGTAAATGAAATGAAACTGCAGGAGTTGAAAGGTCATGTGACTGTATTGCAATAAAATTACTATTAGGTAAAATGGATAACAGAGCTGGCAGTACAGGCACACTGTCGCTCCCATGTCAAAAGATATGGTCCCTTTTGGGCTTGGATTCAGTGCAGATGCAGGATGCCACTGTAGTGTCAGGGACCCCTGAATCACTACTAGAAGTAAGCTGAAGGCAGACCCTATAGCTTCCCACACCATGATGCCAGGAGTAACATTGGTGTGTGTCTCTCCACGTTGCTGGCAGGATTGGTCCTCTCTACTTGGTTCCACCTAATGGTCATCTGCAGTAACAGAGCTGAGAATTATTACTGAACATGATATGACACCACTCAACATCAGTCTAGGCCTCCACCAATCTAGACACAGCTGTCTCTGCTCTGGTGTTAATAGCAGCCTACACATGGAATGGTGAACCTGTAGTTCAGCTGATGCCAATCATTGAGATACAGTGCAGGATGACATGGGGTGATGCAAAAAGTCCAAAAACTGTGTCCTGATGGCACGTGCAGATGTCATGGGGCTCTATAATGTTTGGTCCACAATACAACAGTACTTCCTTAGTGCAGTACGGCTGGGGGGACTGATACTTCATGTCATGTGTGACTGCCCTCCTGTGTCCATTGATTCCAACATCGATTCACTATGACTAATGTACACCCCATATACTGTTCTACGATTTGACCACCCGTCCCCATGCAAAACCCACAATGTGATCCTTATCTAACTCCATCAAGTGCTGGTAATGCTTTCTAATGCATCTACAAGGCATCCTCTGTGTCTGCCAACCTTAACTCACTGTTTTGACTATTAGACACACCAGCAACTCCTTTAGAACACTTTTGCTCTACTTATGATGCCACCACTTGTGTTATCTGGTCGGTGGTTTCTAGACACATGCCAGTCCCTTTTAATTCAGTCATTTCCACACCCATCACTGGTCTGCATGCAAATCTAATTACAGCCAAATCTGACCATTCCTATTGGGTAAAGAACAGTTTTTTGTTAATGAGTGTACAAGACAGTGCAGAGTAGTGGGAAACAGGAAGGTGATTAGATTGAATGATCTTGTTACATTGAATAGCTTATTTTCTATCATGTAAGTTTTTTGTGTGATCAGAACACATTTCAATCATTTCTAAGCTTTTTGTTTCTGCCCTTTACTCTTGTAAACACCTTTGCCTAATATCTACAGTTTTAAAATAAGTCACTGAATATGCAATAGCCATTTTCAAATCAGTTAAGAGGACTTCAGTTTCATATGTTAAAGTTCTTTAGAGAAAAAGGATCACTAAAAGGGATCTTTAAAGTTCTGAATCTTCCCTGCAAAAAATCGAATTCTACTGCAAGACGACTGAATCCTGGTGAAAAATATATTAGCATACATATTGAATGAGCAAATGAAATGAGCAACAGTTTCAGATATTGTTACAAAATCATTTCGGTTATGCTTTTTGTTTTGTAGTTATTTCCTAATAAAATTTGGTTGTTGTCTTCTCTGTGTATGTGACTTTGGCTTGATACCATCCGTAGCTCAGCCTCCGTATCAGATGTTTTCGTCTGCAATTTGACAGGCAGCCCTGCGCCTGGGAAAAGTGGCGTTGCAGCAGGGTGGAAAGCATTAAGAGCTTTCAGCGTAGCCCGAGGCCGGCTCATGTGATACCCTGTAAGAGAAGGACTAATATTTTACAGTCAGCGAGGCATTTACCAGAAGCTTGTACCGTTCACTGCAGATCAAGACCAAAGTACCAAAACATTCAGAGGATGAGCAGTGGACCTGCTTCTGAGCTCCGCTGAGGGTGGGGGTCTATCACTTCCTGACTTGGAGTTCAGTTGTTGGTCAGAGAGAAAATGTACCATTCCAAAATTTGAGATGCCAAACATGACATCCAACTTGGGTTTCTAAAATGTGACTCCACAGAACTCTTTGAGCCAGAGCTGTGATGTAATCCATGATACATTGCAATAAAATGTAGAATATCTTCATTTGTAAAACATGAGAGGGAGCAGTCAGCTCATTTGATTGATGGAATTGTTACAGAGTCCACTTAACAATTGTCTAAATTTAGACCTGATTCTGTACCCTTCTTCTGAGTGTGGATTTCTGGCCTGCAACCCAAGAATTACCTCAGAGCTCTGAGTAAAGGCTGGGCAGAGGGTCTGCTGTCATCCAGTCGTATAACTGTAACTATCGGTATGTTTAACCGAGCCCAGCATGCTGTTTAATGGTGAAACAGTTGTTCACATCCACTTATATTACTCTCCCCGCTGCAAACTGAAAACACGCTTGTGTTTGTGCCGGTTTGTTCACACAGGGAGGTAAAAAGCCCCAAAGCGGTCTGGTTTTGCTCAAAGCTTTCACTCGTATACCTTTATTTGCATTTTGACAAATGTTCCTGTTGTGAACAATCACATTGCATCAAGTCCACCTTATGAACTGTGGGCTGATGTAAGAGGAGGAGGGAAACAAAGAGCTGATGACATGCACCTTTACAGAGATCTGGATTCTTTTAAAATTAAAGGATTTTTTTTATTCACACTTAAATTTGGAGCCAAAAGCATCTGTTCTCAACTGACATGGTGGATAAAACATCTAGTTGTCACACAATAACCTAAATTAAACATCAGATACGGTTACATGTAAAAGATTTTGTCAAACTTTCAGGTATTGTTGGGTCAGAGAATATTCAGGTTGTTTATCCCAGATAAAACTTTAGAGTGCAGCTGGAAGGTTTCTCTGAAAAATGTTTTCCGTTTCTGTTTCCTTTTTACATATTTAAAGCAATGGTCTGCTCATTTTTGAAGTAATATTGTGTCAAATAGTTTTTAACAGTCAAAGAGCATGGAGTATGGAGAAAAGGGCAGAAGTCTTCCTCCAGGCTAGGCTAATGGCTATCCAAATGAGGGCCAGTTTTATATTGTTTTACAGGCTTATCTCAAACTCTTTCTCAAAAATGTCATACATGAAAGAAAATTTCCCAAAGCAAATGGATGGATGTTAGCTTAGTTTGTCACTGTTTCCCTAACCGAACAAGGTTCGTGTTTCTGTGCGAAAGTGTGTGCTGAGCGAAGATGTGGTTGCAACATTTCATACAGAAAAATAAAAGATGCCTAGAGGCCACAACCACTATGCGCCAATTGACACACCAATGATACTATGTCTTAATTATAGATTATCTTAAATTGTGGTCTCAAAAAATTATTTCAATTCATATTTAATATTTAAAGTGCTTTATTACCAACAGACAAAAAATAAATAAACTGAAAGAAAACTTTTCCAGTTATAAACTCCAATTAGTCATGAAGTAAGCATTACCAAAATATAAAATTACTAAACCATAACTTATTTACTGATAATAAAACAAATGCACCAACACTCATGGGCTCAGTCAGCACCAATATACTGTAGCTGAGATAGTGTTTAAATGTGTAATACAGCTTTTAAAATGAAGTATAGGATGATTTCGTATTTTAAGGGACGTGTAGCTACTGTAGTACCATGTCTGTTATCATGTTGTTGGTGTTGAAGATGCTGAATATAACAGTCTGCCTGATCTGCCAACTAGTCAGTCAAAGTTTACTCAACTCTTGGAGGACTGATTCATTCATTCAGTAACATCAAGACACCAACATTACATGGCCTATTCTTTGGCTAGCAGTTAGCCTAGCCTGTAGGAAGACCTCTGCCCTTTTCTTCATACTTCATTCTCTATGACTGTCTAATAAGGCACTAACTATTGAGAACTGTCTGCCAGATGATCACTTCAGAAATAACCAGACTATCCCTGGGGCTGTCTTACAGATGATGTGATGTTTATGTAAATCTGTCGATATAGTGTTCCTTTTGTTTCCCCAAGAAACACCCGTTTGATCATCATATCGACTCACAGACACATAGTTTTGTTTCCACAGGAAATGCATTAGGTAATTGAGATGTTCAAACTTCTAACACTGTTTTTATGTTGTGTGGGCATGTTTTCTTTGGTTTACATTTATTAAGTTTGACAGTGCTCATTTAACACTGTTAGAAGATGCTGAGTACAGTCAGGATCAATTATTATTTATTTTTCAGAATGGAAGATTTAAATAAATGTTATGATACAAGATACAGAAACACGCTGAGAAATAAAGACAAAATGAGGTCACGCTGTGCGCTGACAGAGACAAAGAAAAATACAGTCATGGACAATAAATCAAATGTATTCATCTGACCAACACAATAAAAAAAAGGCTTAAAGGCTCATCAGAGCAGAAAGCAACTTACATAGGCTCCACCTCCCACGACTATGAACAGGATTAAGCGGGTACAGGATTTAAATGAGCAGATATTTCATTACACCAGGTTGCATGATTCCAATCACAGTAAAACTCATGCATTGATACTCAATAATTATAAAAAAGGAAAAACAAAATGTGCTGTAATTACATAACTTCCTATGTTATCTATGCAGGTTATTTCATTGCCAGGCTGAATAAATAATTTCTTTAGAGAGCATACAGGGTAATGTTTTGTTTTTTCTGACAAGTTTTTTTTTTCTGTAGCTTGAAGTGACCTCTCTTTTTTTACCCTCTGACCTCCACTCATCTTTCCAACAACTGTTCTGTCTAAAGGGTCATTCTGCTTTGACTGAATTCTCTGTATCTCCCTGGATAAGGTTTGCCTTGAAAGTTTATACACATGCAATGTCTAATCTACACAAAGTGTCCATCATTCTTTGTAACGTTTACTTTCTTTTTAGACAAACACACACACACACAATTTATGCAGGGAAAAAATAACTAGTTTTTTTTTTAAATGTGTTGAAAAATGAATGTTGAAAATTTTATTTTCATTTATCTAATAAGAAATTAGTCAAATGCTTTTAATTACTTTTATTCACAGGATTACTTTTTGTCGTTACAGAAGACATCCAATGATCATGCTAACAGAACCTCTTTTAACAGGAAAGATAAGCTCCATCTGTGAATACACTCAGCTTTTGACCTTGCCAAAATCTGTATGGCTGACAATAATTTGATGTCTTGTCACTTTTGCTAAAACCTGTTGAAGAGGGACCTAGGGTCTTTGCCCTCAGTTTTGTCTTTGTCTTCTGCCCTAATCCTGGTCCATGCCCCTGTCTTTCTCCTACCTTTGTCCTACCTCAATGTTTGAAACATAAGTTTTGTCAAGATTTATATTGTTTTGTAAAGTCCAGCAGAAGAAAAGCTAAAAAGTGAAAGTTAACAAGAACTATGTGTAACTTTACGGGGATAAGACCAGGTAAAGAATTTGCTCATAGACGCATAGATGCATTCGCTCCAGCACCTGACTTTATCAGCTGAGAGTTCCAGACCCTTCAGAAGCCGTCACCTTAACCCTTCTGAGTGACAAGCTGTTGACCTCAACTGATCCTCGGTTGACTCTCAGGTTCACACCATCCTTTCAGGGGCCGGTCAGGGACAGTTAACCTGCATGGCATCATTTCCAGGGAAGGCCTACCCCAAACCAGCTGTACCACAGTAAGGCACCTCTTCTCTTCTGGTGATAAAAGGCAATGTTTGGGTCTGGTTTAAGCTGATGCAAGTTGATAAACAAAATGTATTTCTAACCTGATCCTTCCTCAAACAAATCTTACAATTTGGCAGAACTATTAACATTCTTCTGACCTAAATTCTAAAGTTAAAATACTTATCAAATAGTCTTAATTGTCTAAATTCTTGTGCAAGTAAAACCTCAAAACAAGATCCTGGTTTCAAACATCCTGTTCAAAGGATTCTTAAATCCTTTATAATCAGTGTCTTCCCTTATATCATAAAGTTTAATTCTTGCTTCCAGAGCATTCCATCCATCCATCCATCCATCCATTTTCTTTACCCGCTTTTCCATTCCGGGTTGCAGGGAGCCGGTGCCTATCTCCAGCAGTCACTGTGCGAGAGGCGGGGGACACCCTGGACA
>JAOXNZ010000064.1:7257172-7267698 GCA_028566095.1 Kryptolebias brasiliensis | reverse complement strand
AAAGCTCCTCGGATGAGAAGCAAAACGTCTTCAAACTACAAATTGAAGTCCAGTTGCTTTTGTTTTTAACCTTTTTTTTTTTATCATAATACGTAATGGCACTGAGCCATTACGTACTGAGTAAGTACCAGGTAAGGTCCAGGTATGTACACGATAGGCACCAGGTAAGCACCCAGTACATATCAATGCATACATTACTCAGTACAAGCTGTATTATGTATTGCTACCCTGCAGTTACACTGAGTCACAACTGTATCAGATTTAATTTGGTAGCTATTAGTCTATGGAGTGCAAAGTATAAGGAAATTTGCTGACGAGGTGCTCTAGGTTCAGCTCTAATTTATTTTAGAGGCTAATATGTGTTTGGTGCCATGAAATAAGACATCTGTCATACACTTTGGGTGCCATTATCTCTACTCACATGCACATTTTTTACACCTTTAGGACCAGAGTGCACCATCCAGCAGGTTTGAAGTAAGTAGAGGTGGGGAGGGGGGTGAAGGAAATGATCCATCACCCTGGGTAAACTCTAAACAGCATAATGACATGTGGCAATATAAAATGGAAAACTCAAATAAACACCAGTGGGCCTGTTTGGAGGCACTCCTGATACAATAGCCCAAACACTGGGCATTTGAGTAATCATCACCAGTCATAACTCAGCATGCTGGAGATGTTAAATAAACAGTATTCTTCTGTAAGGCATATACAACAAGGACCAAATTTACTTTAGCCCTATCACAGGAATCTGTGAGGTAAAGGACACTCACCAGCCATGCCAGACCATATCTTTTACTGTCATGTCACATCTTTTCATCAACAGTAGAGCGTTTTTGTTGGCCTGGTAGAAAAGCGTACTACTGTATGCCTTGGTGGCCTCTGAGCTGATCTTCTGCTGTTGTATGACTTAACAAGAAACCCAAACTGTTTTGAGATCTTCAGACAGTCTTTATACATGACCAGTCTAATTTATAACACTTACATGGCTTGAAAAGGCGCCAGAGGACACTTTGCATTCCCATTTTTACCACATTCCTTTTGCTGTTGTTTTAATAGTTCAGCTTTACTGCAAACGACAAATCCAATTTCACAATTAAAACCAGCATTCCTTAAAGAAATCTGGATCATGTGCCACATTGTATGCCACATTCATCAAAAAGATCTCACATGGTCTACAACTGATTAAGCTTTGGATTAAAACTTATTCAAGATGTGCATCCAATGATTACGTTTTCAGTGTTTCATTACTTGAAAAATTAGCTAACAGCAGACAAACACACACACTCGCACAAAAACATATAACAACCTTATGCATGCTCATCTTTTATGCATTTTTAAAACCATAACCTCATCGGATACTATAAATGTTGACCTGTTAGGTGAAACTATGTGTCTAATCGGCTCCTAATTGGGCTTGATTACACAGCTATTAGGACGAGTTCTGTGCACTGAGCCAGGTCAGGCCCAGTAGTGGTGCCTAATACCGCTAACAATAAAGTTAATGAAGCACAGGTAAGATGTGACAACAAGACTAAAACCCAACTGGGAGCTGAAATTAAGGCTATTACATTACATTATTGTTATTCTTTAGTTTAATTCCATGCAATTTAACAAAAGACAATATAGAAAAACCACTTAATAAAGAATTATGGAAGAATTAGCGTGGTCATTAAACAAAATAAACTTCTTCGGGCAGTACAGTAATCTGCAGAGCATGATTATAGAAAAACAGAGTCCTGCATTCTGTTCCTATATTTAAAAAAACAAAAACAAACAAGAAGTGTGTTACATATACTCTAACTTAAAAGTCTCATCTTTAAATTTAAGAAATAAATACTAGGTAGTATATTTACATATGAAGTTGAATGTTTCTACTTTCTCATTAGTGACTTAAAAATATATTTTGTTTATTTAATTTTAAATCAGAAAAAAGAAAGTACAAACAAGGGATATATTGTTTATATATGATGTACATCATTACATTTTTGGCAATTGACTTTTCAACTCATTTTAAACCAAATCCAATATGAAATAAAAGTAAGATTTCTATTTATTATTTAATATATCATTTCTGGTTTTGGTATTGTTTGGAATCAAATTGTCCAATATTTACAAAGCAGTTGTGACTTAAACCACTAAAGCTGACATTAATAAAAGGTGCCAATCTATAAGCACTAGAGCTCACTTATTACTATTTGTCGGATATTTTTCAGTTTTTGTTGCATTTTTCTTGCACCTCCTCCCACAGCTGTATGCCGTAGGCAAAATTTGCAAAAACAAAATTAAAATAAAAAATGTTTATATAAACAACAAGGGGGTTTTAGTGAAAGGGGAAAAAAAAACAGTCCTATTTGGAGCTTTATTGCTCATACCTACTTCAAAGTGGAAACATCATTCAAAGGTAATATGAGTCACAGGGAGTTTGATTCTACATGGCTGAACTGCTTTTTTGATATTTTTACTGATTTTTACGCAATTGCAGTTTTATCATTTTTTGAGATTTTACCATAAACTGCCACAGACTCTAGATTTTTGCTATTTTTAATTATTTAGAAATTTTGTGATTTAAACTACTTTCATGGCCGTAACTTCTCCTCCATAAGTTATGCATGACTTGTAAATGTCAAAGTTCAGTTCAGTTCAGTAGGCATTTTCGTCTTCTTTCACGCAGTGATTCTCTTACTGCTGTAGGATTTGTTGTTGTCTTTACCTTTTGGTTCCTCAGAAAAGGTGTGAATCATTATAGCAACCAGTGTCTCAAGTCTTACTGTATATTATTCAGTAGGTCCTTCTTTGTTGTTTTTTTCCACCATGGCTACCCCATAAATCCTGTAGAATTTGAACAATTTTGTCATACTTAGAACTTTTATATTGAGGAAATCTAGCTGAGGGGCTCTGCAGAAATCAGCATTTGCAGGTACTCAATGCAGTCAAAAGGATTGGTCTTAAAAAAACACAATCACACAATATTTTTCTCATATGGTCAATGTGTCCTTAAATTAAAAACTTGTAAGCAAAAATTGTGAACAATGGCCAACTACCACTTGTGTTTATTTACCTACTGAAACAGCCAAAGTGACTGAAATTAGGTTAACAACAGCAGCGTCCATGGAAGAGCCGTTTGGAATCTAGAAGTTCGTCATAAATAAGATGAGTTTACTGTTTCAACCTCACCTAATGGTTTTGCAAAAGCAGTATATGTTCAAATGTTGAGCTGTCTGTCTTTATGGCGCGCCACTGCCCTGCTTGATCGTTGATCTTTATTCTTCACAGTTGTCTTCTTTGATCTTTCTCTTTTCTTTTGCATTTAGCAGCAGATTCACTCTTATATTTCCACCTAAACATCTTCTCCGAGATTAAACGCTTGTCCACCATATTTGCTTAACTACACAAACTATGGCCAGCTTCATGTAGGTCAGTCAGGTGACTGAAGCTTCCACTTGTTTTGCAGCTAAGTTAGTCAAGTGCTTTGTTTAGATGGAGGGTGGACCTGCATTTTAGAAGTGCATATCAATATATCTACAAAACTACTGGACTAAACTCTTTCAAACTGCTTCATTTGATATAGTTCATGTTAATCTTTTTTATGTTTGATTTTATACTTTGCAATGAGTAACTTTGAAGTCCTAAAAAACCTAAAGGACAAACAGGAAGAGGTTTTACCATTCGGTTTCAAAATAGTCACAGATACTCTTCAAAGTAAGAACCTGGCTTTATTATAGCTTAGAATAATTCCAAAGAAGTTCAAAATTCCTAAAAAAGGGTCTAAAAGACATACATTGATGTATGTTGGAATTTCAGGCAGTAGCTGCATTCACACCTTTCAAAGTTTCTTCAGAATATTTGTAGCTATATTTATGAGTTTAGATTTTAAGAAAGAAATTGCCTAATAAAAGGACAAAATGATATCCAAGTTGTGAATAATTTCACATCTCTGATGTGAGGTGAGCCTAAAGGGGAATTACTGTAGACCATTTTCACAACATCTATCCAATATGTTGCCCACTTTCCCGTTAGAATAAGTTTCACCCATTTCTCTATAATACGTTTGGGAAAAAAAATAAAAGACCTTTTCATTTCTGTCTTTCTGCTGGTCCCCTGATAGACATTACTAATCCAATATCCTGTTTCAGAGAGAGCGAGCCTCCAGCTTGTTGCTTTTGGCCCCAGACCAAATCACAAAAATATGAAAATTACCCATCCAGTTGTGGCCTGGAGCCCCTATAAAAACCATCAGTGCTCATTTTGACAAAGTTGCACATGGCTCCGAGGCCAGACTTGACTGGCAGAAAGTAAGTATGCCTATGCCCGCTGTTCACATCACAACTTCTCTCCTTTCGCCCTTCAGATGAATGAAGTAATTGGCGTCATTTGAAGCTGTTTGTCCGGCTGTCTAACTCTGTGAGCGCGCGATCTGGCATTAAAGCCACGCAGACAACCTAGATAAACAGCTTCCTCTCGGCTTCTTATCAGCTTTCTCATACTCTCTATGGCCTGCTCTTTGCCCCCCTTCCTCACTCAACGTGTCACATTTTTCTGGAGGCCCAGAAATAGTCTGACGCGTTGTCGCCTGGTGTCCAGTCCTTCTCACCAGTTTTGTGCATTTTTCAGCATGGCTGCTTCCAAATGTGCAAACAGAGGACTCTGTCTGGAGGGCCACTTGTACTCTGAGTGCTGCACAATAGGTTGTTGTCAGTAAAGTTGATGAGGCTTTCAGAAAAAAAGCAGCATTGCCTCATTCCTGACACAAACAAGAGGAACATAGCCAAAGGTTGAGAAAAACAGCCAAACGTGTAAAAAGTTCTTTAGATCTCACTAAACGAATGTGTTCACCTTCAGTGAGTTTGTGTCGAGTATGAATAATGCCTCTGCTTTCGATATGAAGCGAGCAAATAAATCAAGCTCCATCCAAACTGAGAAGGAAAAGCATCACTTAAAGGCATTCGGGATTACCAACATACCCAAGAGGCTGAGATATTCAGCAGATTCCTCTAACACATTCATGCACAAACAGCATCAGGTGTCAGGTGCTGCCTGCGTCAGGTTCTCAATGTTAGAAACATCAGATGGGCTTGGCGGTGTGAGGGATTTGAGCAGCAGCTGGCTGCTTACCAGGAACAAGGCTTTTTACTGAAACACATACTTGCCTTTATGAATTGTGGCATTTCGTCGGGAGCAGACTTTGCGTCACGTTTCTTGGTCAGCCAGCGCTGCCAGGAATGCTTTGGAAAAAGTAGGAAAGTTGCCCTGGAACACGACGCTGAGACATGTTAATGAATGAGAGCGTCTGCAAGTCAAATGCAGAAAGTGGGATAAACTCAATCGTTTTTTCTTTGTTCACATGGAGTCTCTACATGACTTAGGTGTTTAATGGCTCATCATTGAAATTGCCTCCCTTGTAATCAAATAGTCCCAGTTGTGTGTGTTGAACTATCATCATTAACAGTTTGCTTTGGCTCTTCACCACTATACGCACAGTATGAGTCACTGAGGGACACAACTTCTGTTTATCTTGTAGACATGAGAGTGTGTGTGTGCGAGTGAAGCTTTGCACAGACATGTTTGTGTTGTGTGTTATACTGCAGCCCCCTCCTGTGGTAATTCACAGTGTCAGGGATGGGCTTTACACGTCTTCTTACACCATGTTCATGTGCTGGAACAAAACACACCAGTAGATGTGTGTTAGTGGGTGTCCAGCCATCCATTTTCTTATCCGCTTTTTCTTTCTGGGTTGTAGGGAAGCTGCTGACTATCTCCAGCGTTCACTGAACGAGAGGCAGGGTACACACTGGAAGAGGTCTCATGTACATCACAGGGTGTCATATAGAAAACAAAACAACCAACCATTTACACCTAGGAACAAATTAGGGTTACCAGTTGACCTTACATTCATGTTTTTGGTCTGTGGAAGGAAACTGAAGTACATGGAGAAAACCCATGCGAGCATGAGCAACATGCAAATTCCACACAGAAAGACCCCAGACTAGGAGTCGATCCTGCAACTTCTTTGCTGTGAGGCGACAGCGCTAACCACTGTCTGCCATGCTGCCCTTAGTGGATGTTAATGTCTTTATTTCAACATGACACAATGATTTTATTTAACAGCACTAGACAGCAGGAAAAGAGACAACCTGCACCAAAGTGTGAAATTTGTCATTCTTTATATTTAGCTTTTGTGTTTTACAATTACCCAGAGGGTTGGCTGGCAAAAGAGAGTATAAAAGTCATTTGCAAAATCTGAAAGAAAAGTATACACATACAGTAAAGCACATACTGACAAAAAAAGTTCAGTACTGAAAAGCAATGGTTTGATTTGGGCCACATGCAGACCAGTAATGGGGATGTACCAAATGAGTCAATTTAGAAGGAGATGGAATGCTAATGTTGTGGACAGGCACACACACACCAGTGTTCATGCTTTATGGTGTGGGGAGCCACAGGGTCCAACTTCAGGTCCCAACTGGTAGTGATTCGGGGAGCCTTGACGATGCAGAGCTAGTCAGTGACATCCTGACATTCCCACTATGAACTGCCTGTGTCATGTTGATGTCCTCCTTAGGTCAGCCAGGTCCCAAAAGTTTTTCCCAATCAAATATGTGTCAGATACACTGAGACATCAACTCCAACCCTGTGCTGATCTGCTGGATCTTGAGGTCTAGTTTCAACATCTGTGGACCAACTTGCTGCAGGAAAGTACAGTTTTAGCTTCATAGTGCCTTTTGGTGTAATTTCTTATTCTCATCTTTGATTTAGAATTGCTATTGATTTTTTTTAGTATCGTTGCTATTTTCCTTAAAAGATGGGCTAACAAATAGATCTGCAACAACTGGAAGCCTGATACTCTCCATGACTGCAGTCATGTTAAACAATCAGAAAGTAGCAGAAATCATCTGAAAAATTAAACAGACTAATTGTGACATTGCGAGAGTGTCAATAGAAGGCAGCTGTATGTTAGAAACTTACTAAAATATCACATTAAGCCATTATTTTCGGTCCAAAATGTATCTTGTGATTAACTATGATCATCACTGGGTAGCTTAGGATTTGTTACAGCATAAAAGACTAAGCCTTCTGCAGTGGTGCACTGCAAATTTCATCTATCCATCCATCCATCCATTCATCCATTGTCTACAACTTATCTGGGGTCAGCTGATGGAGGCAACAAGTCCAGAAGGGAATCCCAGACATCTCTCGCCCCAGCGGCACTCTCCAGCTCTTTCTGGGGGATTCCAAGATGTTCCCGGGCCAGAGAGGACAAATAATCCCTCCAGCGAGTCCTGGGTCTGCTCCAGAGTCTCCTCCCAGAGGGTTGTGTCAAGAAACCTCTGAAAAAAGGCAACCTAATCAGATGCCCAAGCCACCTCAGCTCCGAGCTCCCGCCAGTTGACAAAGCTCCTTTACCCTATAGGGCTAATGTTGAGCCTGGCCAGCTTACAAAGAGAGCTCATTTCAGACACTTGTGTCTGGGATCTTTTGGTCAGTCTTTCAGTCATGCTCAATACTTCATGACCATAGGTGAGGGTGGGAACGTAGACGGACCAGTAAATCGAGAGTTTTGCCTTTTGACTCAACTCTTTCTTCACCATGTAAGACCAAAGCAACACCCTCATTACTGCGGATCGATCCTTCTCCCAGTCCATCCTACTGTCACTTATGAACAAGACTCCCAGGTACTTGAACTCTTCCACTTGAGATAGAGACTCATCCTTGACCCAGAGGCAGCGTTCCACCTTTATCTGGTAGAGAACCATGGCCTCGAACGTAGAGGAGCTGACTCTCATCCCAGCCTCTTCACCCTTTGAACCGTCCCAGTGCACGTTCAAGGTCATAGCCCAAAAACGCCAACAGAACCACATCATCAACCAGACACCCTTCTCTGCGGCTGTGCCATGAGATCCTGTCCATGAACACCACAAACAGGGTTGGGGACAAAGGACAGCCCTGGCGGAGTCCAGCTCGCACTGAGAACGAGCTCGACTTTGTGCCATGAATTTCAATTTTAGTGAAAGGCCAAGTGGTAAAAAATAAATAAATAAATAAAAACATTGACCTTACTTGTCTTTATCATGATGCTAGAAGCCAGGCTGAAATAAAACAAAAGCAAACTCTTAATTAGTTTGAATTTCTCAGTGAATGTGAGTAATTTCTGCACTCAGGTTGGACGGTGAAAACAAGTTCTGTGTGTTTTTGGATTCTGAGAACATACAGAGAGGTTTTACTCACCAGGTGTATCTGTAGCCTGAACCAGACGTCCTGGACTCAGATCAAAAACAAGTCATTTCCAGAGTTCGCTTAGAAACGGAGGAATGTCTGCCGAGTCCCACTCTGTTGATATTGTATGAGTAAGCTGACATGCGCGCTAATACATAAGTGACTCGCGGCTTTGTGCATGTTTTCTCTTCTAATAGTTGATCACATTCCAGCCTGTGAGCTCAGTTTAGCTTCATTTTCAGAGGAGCGAGGATGTTTCAGTGGAAAGATTAGAATAAATACCAACAGTGTTTTATTTCTGAATTTAATCCAACCGCTCTCTCTCTTTCACTCTCTTGTGTTGATGCTGATCCACATCTGAAAGCAATAAAAGAAAGGACCAGCAAACTGTGGATGATGAAAGAAGGAGAATTTTAACGAGACTTTTTATACTGTACCTGTTTATAAGCTTTTATGTGAAGGTGAAACCGGGTATGGTTTACACAGTGAACCACAGAGAACTTCATTACGTCAACTGTGTGATTCCTCCAGTCACAGTCACCGTGTGGCGACCTAATGTTTTAATAATCCTCTTTCTTTAAATCCACATTCATGCTCTGAGTATTAGCTGGAATGGGTTCAGAGGATTGGAAAGTTTCCCAGACACTATCTAAATAGATGCTTCTAATGTATTTAGATAGTGTTCGGATGGTTCTGTGGAAATCTTTAAAAAGATTAATTCCTAATAAAGTCAACAGCACTTTGGTCACAAACACTGACCTAATAAAACCACACAGGGAACTGACCATCAGGTCAAGCCTTTAATGGAATTATTTTTTATATTATACTGACCTCTGCTGGTGACTCAGATAACTACCATCTGTCATCTAGAAACTGTGTAAATGAAACAAGCTTTCCTTAAAGAAATGCATATTGCTTGCCGCGTTGCATCCAAAGTTATAAAATAAAAACCTCACATGATCTGTTAGTGCTCAGAGTATGTGTTAGAGATGACTCTGAGCTACTACCACACTAAATTTTAGCTCAAAATCTGTAAAACTGATTCAGTTATAGTAATTTTTCTGTTGGCTAAAGTCAATTAGCTGTGGCAGCCATCTTCATTTAGGTTGACTCCAAACATTAATCAGTTGTAGAGGTACATCCAGTGAGTACTTCTGAGAATTTCAATCAAATCAGTCCATTGATGTGTGAGATCCTTTGTGAACAGACAGACAGAATTGACTCAAATAGTTAATGGCAAAGTTTAAAGCAAAGTTGTTCCATAATGTATATCGCCTGTGGGTTTTTGTTGGGTATGACTCTGTTACTACCACACTTATATTTTTGTTAATGTATGTTAAACTGCCTGAGTTATAGCCAGTTTTGTGTTGGCTAAGGATGATTACTTGTAGTGGCCATCTTGAATTGGGTCGACTCCAAAACTTAATCAGCTGCAGATGTACATCCAATGATTACTTCCTGGGGCTTTCATTAAAATCAGTGCAGTGGTTCATGAGATATTTTGCTAACAGTCAAACAGGGTTGATGCCAACAGTTAATGCCAAAGTTCAGTTCAGTTCAGTTTTTTGTAGCACCAATTCACAACAAAAATCAACTCATGGCAGTATACAAGAAAAAGAAGTCCATTCAAGTCTAATTACAGTCAGTTCAACCTAATTTTAAAATATAATTGCCCATTTTAATTAGACTTTAAATATTCAAAAATCACTGCCCATTCCTATTACAAAGAAAAGCACATTGTGGTTATGGGATATAATAATGCTGACTGTGAAATAAAGCACAGTTTGAGCCTGTGCAGGGTTGCAGGGATACGTGTTATCGATGAAGGACTGCTTACATGTGAGGATGTGTGCACAGGCATAAAGTGCTAAACGTTTTGTATGCAAAATGGCAACCGCCAGGTGCAAAACAGGGGTACAGTTTGGCAGACGAGCAAATTGACCGGTATCCTTTTGATTCATTATTGATCAATCAATTTTTTTTTTTAAATAATGAGCAACTAAAACAGTGTGTTTAGTGAATCTTTACTCTAATGTTCCAGCTGATCTACAGCTGGTTGGTGAGTCAAACGTTCCTGGTTTATGTATTTCTACGCCCAGCACCCCCCACTCACACCCCCACCCCATCCTCCTAGCTGGACACAGCCAACAGCTCTGTCCTTATCAGTGACCAGGCGGCTGTTTGAGTCTGAAATGGAAAGTCTGGCAGAGATGGGTCTCTTTCTGTCTTCTGTCATCTTCATCTTCAAAGTCATTCTGAGGAAAGGAACCTCCTTAGCTTCTGTTCCTGGACTGAATGATTCCCGCCCCCCCCCC
>JAOXNZ010000064.1:7239739-7257072 GCA_028566095.1 Kryptolebias brasiliensis | reverse complement strand
CCCCCTCCTTCTGATCTGGTCCCTCATGTGTATATTCATTCAAACCCACATCGTCCTCGGAAAATTCCCCATCACAGCATGGAACCCCATCAGACAAAAGACAACAAACAACATGTTTGATGTCGTGTTTCTGATAATCCCAATCCATCTTTAGAATACTAAAGACATTCTATCAGTCTGCTGCCACAAATCTTGATCAAACTGCTGCTGAAAGCTTTGGGGCTGAGTCTTTGTGGTTTGATTTTTACTTTAAAAATCTTTTAAAGAGAAGGGATGGAGTTACAGCTGTTTTGGTCAAACCTTAATATAACAATGTGCGCAACCTCATATGATATTGCAAAAATCTGGCGAGATGGGTTACCACTTGGAGTACAGTATGTGTTGTTAATGACTCTCAGCTACTACCACATCAAACTTCAGCTCAGTATCTGTAAGTCTGACAGAATTACAGCCATTTTTGGGCTGGCTAATATTAATTAACTGTGGAGGCCATTTTGAAATGGATTGACTTCAAAAGGTAATCAGTTGTAGATGTATACTCAATGAGTTTTTTCTGAAAGTTTCATTAAATTTTGTCCTGTGGCTTATGAAATACTTTGCTAACAGACAGAGTAGACTCCAAAATGTAATGGCAAAATGTTAAACACAGATCTTGTGCAAACAGCTAATGCTCAAAATAGGAGTTGGGGATGATTCTCAGCTGCTACCACACCAAGGTTTAGCTCAATAACTGGAAAGCTGAATGAGTTATAGGCAGTTTTTTGTTTGCCAGAATTGCTCGACTGTGGCAGCCATTTTAAGCTTTTTTAAGCTTAACTCTCAAAATTAATCAGTTGTAGCCACACATCCAATGACTGGTTTGTGAAAGTTTTATTAAATGCATCCAGTGGTTTATGAGATATTTTGCTAACAGACACACAAATGCACACCCACTAACACCATTATTGCCTTTTCACCTTTGGCAGCACTGATAAAACACAGTCTTCTTTGCAGACCTATCACACTTTGGAATTTTTAACTTCCTTTCTAAGTTGGATGAGCATTAAACTTCACAGTTTGAGGCTTTAAAATAAACAAAACAAACAAAAAAAAACTTTAAATCTGGAAATCTCAAGCCTGGAACATGAGCTAAAAGCAGTGCTGTCATCTAGTGGACAGAAACCACAATTGCTTATTTCTCAACAACCTCAGCTGTAAGAACAAAAAAAACTGCATAAAACCATCAGGATTTAAAACATTTTATTAAAAAAAAGTTTTACATGAATAGTAGAGCTTTGCACTGATCTGTGTTGAATAAATACACATTTAAAAACAATCCTCTTCTCTCTGTTGTTGATTATTTAAAGACAAACCTCCCTCTGCTTGGGATGAATTAAGAGAAGCATTATCGAGAGAAAGAAACCAAATCCATAATTTATGTCATCATAATTATAGCTTTGAAAGGGCACAGCTTTAAAAGTCCCCTCTGATCTTTGCAATATGAAAATTCAAATCATTCCCACAATGAATGCTAATCTCTGCCAGCTGTGGTCTGAAAACAAAAATCTTAACCATTCCTAAAAGCATCCCCCTGATGAAAGTATATAACCACACAATGTTTCCCTCCGCTCACATCTTTACAGAGCCTTTAAAGAAGATTCATCTTTTTTTTTTGCCATTTTTCCTGTTTTATGTTCTTACAACTTGAAGTTAAATCATTTGAATTTCAAAACAAACTTAGACAAATTTAGACAATAAAATAGGACATTTTGGACATTTCTTTTTTTTTACCTGTGTTTAGTCAGTGAGTTTGGTTCAGTCAAACTGTAAAATCACTCAGTTTAACTTTAAGTATATCCATAAAAATACAAGTATGTATCTTTACACATGATTTTTTTTTAGAAATAATTAAAAGAAAGAATTATTTAACTAGAAATTTTGATGGGTGCTAAAGCAGCAGATAAATCCAACAAACATTAAATATTTTCTATAAAGCCCAATAGTATTTCTGTTTCTGTTGAAACTACATGTTATTACCTCTTCCTGTTTTTTTGGACTTTAAAACCTAAATTGTGCATTTAATCAGTTCTCTTTAACTTTAAAGTTCTAATTATAAATCAATTGCTGAAATTGTACACGCCAAATTCTAGCTCAATAGCTGTCAAAGTGGCTGAGTTAGAGCTGCCATTTGGCTGTGTTAGCCATCTTAAATTGGGTTAACTCCAAATGCAAATCAGTTGTAAATGTACATCCAATGATTAGTTTTTGAAAGTTTCATTGAAATCAGTTCTGTGATTCGTGAGATATTTTGCTAACAGCACAGACAAACAAACACACACACACACTGAGACATGGGTAAAAACATGGTTGCCCTCTCACCTACAGTGGTGAGCTGTATGAAGATGTTAAAATACGTAAATCAAAAATGTGAGCAGTGAAGGAAGCTGAACTGTAACTTTTCCTTTTTTCTTCACACATTGTTAGTTTTAACACAATGGTCTTTTCCCACACAGTGGTTACAAGATTCCCTCAAACTCAAACAAAAGCCTGACAGAGAACAATGGCTGTCATTCAGGATTCAGACAGACAGAAGGAAGTCCTGCTCCCGGGTCAGCTCCAGGTCTGCCGTGTCCCCTAAGCAACGGCCTGATTAATGCAAACACAGCGTTACTATGGAGGCCGAGACACAAATCAGTTCCTGCACTCACCGGGACTGACCCGGGACTGCAGAGCACCCTGAGGACATGGACGAGCCACCTGCTGCTGAGGACCAAAGGCTGGGTCTCATCGCGGACCTGGTGCTGAGAGCTCTAAAACTGAAGCAGGATAGATGGCAGAGATGTGTGTCCAACGAGGACAGCGCGCAGGTGCTGCAGGACTTCCTGGACCGGTCAGATCAGAGGACTCTGGTGGTGTCTGCGGACTCGACCGGACTACCGGAGCCTGCAGCCTCCTTCTCTGGCGGCTCCAAACACAAGGCGGTGTACTTTATAAAAAAATACAGAGCTACGCTGAATCCAGAGTCCATGAAGGACAGCCTGGTCTACGGAGACATGTCTCACGCTCCACTGGACCAGTTTTCTGCTCTGGTTCAGGAGGTAAGCAGCGTTAATGATTACATGTGACTCAACATGAGCAGATGTTGTCTCTGGATTACTCTAAGATATGTTAGTTTTTTCTGATAAATGGAATATTAAATTACATTTACTCCAATTTATTCTGTCTACACCACAGGAATAAGGAAACAGAATTCAGTCCACTTGAGCTAAAAACATAAAAACATTGATTTCACCAAAGCAGGTACTTCTACAGTAATCAAGAGTAGAAGAAAAGATAAAAGCTGCTTGATGTGATCATCAAAAATACCAACAGGATATAATCCTGCATGAGAAATTATTTGTTTTTAATCAACAAACACTTAGAAACCGCATGGAAATAACTAAAAGTCAGTTTGTATTAGTGGCCGCCACCAAAGGTTTAAAGCTTTTGTATGAAACTTTCATAAAATAATTACTGGATGAACATCGACAACTGATTAACTTTTGGAGTCAACCCAGGTCAAGCTGATTGCTGCAGCTAACTGAACAAAAATAAATATGGCTAAAAGTCAGTCAGTTTTACAACTAATGAGCTAAGATTTGGGGTGGTAGTACCTGAGAGTCATTAACAACACATACATTGAGTGCTAACAGATCTTGCAAGTGATTTTCAAGCTTTGACTCGAACGGCTACAACTTCTCATCAAAGGATGAGCTTATTTTATAACTCTGGCATGAAAGGTGGCAGGTGATATGCATTCCTCCAAGGAAATTAGAAGGCCTTTAGGTTGTTTGAGTTTTGGTTAAATTAAATTAGCTAACTACAATTAAAAGCAAATGCTAGAATTACTTATCCTGGCTAAAAGAGAATCATGATGACTAAACAATGTGCTTGTGTTATTGTTTACATTTTTTTGAATAGATAAAGGGCAAATTGTTGCCCAGGATCAACACAGCCTATCATCCAGCAAAATATATGACTTAAAAAGTATTTTTTTAATATATATTGCATTACAGACATAAGTAACTGGTTAACTTACTATCAGCTAAACTTGTTTTAACCCTAACCAACTGCTGCCAAAACGCAGGCAAAAACATTATTGCCCTTTCGCCTTCCATGGCAGGCCACAGTGAAACATGTCAACATTTGTTCAAGTGTAGAAACCTTCTTTTCATTAACCCTGCTGTAGGTGGTGGCCCCTCTGCTCTCCAACAGTAAGAACCACACCACATGGCCACAGGTTGTGTCCCAGGACATCAGGAACCACATCCACTCCCTGAAGACCAGTGTGTTTGTTGTGTCAGGACGAGCCCGAGGCAAAACGCTGCTTCCCCTCCCGGCAGGTTCCCAGAGAGAGGACCGAGCTGCCTCGGAGATAGACAACAGGTAGCTGGGACGGACGGCATTGTGTCAACACATTTGTCCTGATTTGTAAAATAATTCACCTGTGAAACATCCCAGCAGGGTCGACAAGAACATCATCCACTCCTTGGAGTCCACAGTGATTGAGTGGAGCCATCAGATCCGCACGGTCCTCAACAAAGACTCCTATAAGGCTATGCTGCAAGGAAAACATCCCACTCCTCAGACTGAACTGCTCTTCTGGAAGAACAGGTCAGAACCTATGTCACTGCAGAACCAAAGCAGCTCTGACATCAACGTCAGAACTGGGAGAGAGCAATGTGTCCCAGCAGGTTTCGAGTTAGATTGCTTTATGCTGGTGCTGCTGAATTTCCAAGTTTCAGAACAGCTGTGCTATCAAGTGAAAAATAGGATTTGTGGCCCTGTGCTTTCTTTATATCTTTGTTTTTTGCTTTTTTGTTTGAAGAAATCTGCTTTCGAAGCAAAATTATTGCTAATTTAAACACAACTGCACCACACTGACAAGCTCATCAAACAATCTCAAATGAGTAACAACTAAGTGCTGCACAGATAAACGAGCTACCAACCAAAATTAAACTATAAAAAAGCTTAGGTTTCCTTAAAGAAATGCATATCACCCGAGTTTTAAACTAAAATCATCTTATGTTGGGAAGAACAAAATTGTAGTCTTTTTATTCAAATAATAAAACCCACAGAAAAATATTAAAACTGTTTAAAAATACAAGCACACAACACAAAACAAAGAGTGAATCTTAAATCTATTTGGATTATTATTTCATTGGACATTTTATTGTGACTTTTCTTGCAGATTTTTTATACAAATTATTTATTAGTATCATTGGCATAAAATATTTATTCAATCATTAGACAATGAAAAGAATGGTTAAACATGTCCAAAACAAATAAAAATTAAGCTGAAGGAAACAGGTGCCATGAGAAATTACCATCGCTTTCAATGTTGCTGCATTTTTCCCATTTTTTTACCTACACCAGAAGAAGTGAAAACTGCCAGGAAACGATTCCTGGAAGATAAAGCCTTAAAGCAAAATTCTAGTGATTTTGAAGTGATGTTTTATCAAATAGTTATCAATAGTTAGTACCTTCTCAGCTGAGAAATCAGTCGTATGGCAAAAGAGGCTAAAATATTTGTTCAGGCTAAGCTAATGGCTAGCTACACAAAGATCAGTTTGTTTGTTTTTTTAGTTTTTTATCAGGCTTATAAAACAATTATTTTTCAAAAATAGCATACTGGGGTGAAAGAAAGCTTAATTAGGTAATATTTAATCTCTACACTTATGAATGAGGTTGTTTCTTTAGTTTGTTGCTGTTTTCTTAACTGAACATTATAACGTCAGAAACATAGGTGAGCTGAATGTATTAGGCTGCTGGTAGTTGAGTAAACTTTTGAACTGTCTAGTTTTTACACACAAAAGCATAGTCGTGCCATGCCATCTCCAGTTTCACCGATTATGCCCAATCTCTACATGGATGAGGTAGAAAACAGAGATCTGTATTTCTATGACAAAAGAACACCGAGCCACTGGTTCAGATATGTGGATAATGCTCAGGTCCAAACCCCAGATGTAGAAGCTTACTCCAGGCATATTTATTCAGTTGATAACAGGTTCAACCAGAGAGCATGCCAAGGACAACAAATTGCCATTTTGGATCGGTTTGGCGCACATGGAGATGGAAGCCCTAAACAGAGAGGACAAGGAGAATAAACACATGCCATATGTTGCTGGAGTATCTGAGAAACCTAAAAGGATTTTCTACAGTCGCAACATCCTGGTGTAGCGCAAACTGGTTTGCCTAAAGATAAAACACCCAAACAGAAACTGTAATGGTTGTTGGTCAGGACCCAAGATTGCAGCCCAGCAGGCAGAGTAAAACCAGGGAGCTTATATCTACTGGGAGGGGTGATTGGCAAGTGGAAGCAGGTGAGTTGATTACAATTGGCTGACAGGTGTGTGTGAGACAAGGCATGACAAAGTAGCTAAGGGAAACACTGAAACATGCTGATAAACAAGGAACTAAGTTTAAAATAGGGGAACACAAACTACACTAACAAACACACAGACACACACACAAAATCACAAATTGAGCGGCGCGGTGTACACAGTCCAGTGCAGCAAGGAATGTTCAGACCTCTACACAAGAGAAAATGAACAACCTTTCCACAGACCCACAGGAAAGTCAGCGCTTCAGGCCGAAACTCAGTTGGTCACCTACAGCTTAAGGATAAAAGACATGGTTTTGGACAGGGAGGACAGATGGTTTGTGGGAGGAGTTAAGGAGGCCCTATATATGTCAAACAAGAATAATCAACATTAAAGAGAGGAGGAGGTCTCATGTTTCAACTTTCCAGGACATATGATGCAGGCTTGAATCTAATCCTCAGACGGTTTCACACCAATTTGCACTTTCATTCTCAAGATCCAAACATCTGTCATGGGAAGCAGGTGAACAAGGACCCTAATGACCCTCTGGAGGGAGGCGAGTGAAAGGGATTTGCATGTGAGTTCAGTCTACATCACAGGTGTCAAACTCCATTCCTCAGGGGGTGCTTTCCTGCATGTTTTAGATGTGTTCTTGCTTCAAAATGCCTGGTTTAAATGAATGACTTGTGGACATGCTTCTGGAAAACTTGATGATTTGGTGAGGAGGTAATTAAACCATTTGAATCAGTTGTGTTGGAGCAGAAAAACATAAAACTTCCAGGACAGCGGCCATCGAGGCCTGGAGTTTGACACCCCTGGTCTACATAAATGAGCAACTCACTGGAGTTTAAAAGATTGGAACTACACATTTTTCAGTTTGAATAGCGTAAGCACCTCAAATGAAAAACAAAACATCATTACTAAACAAGAAAAGAAGTCCATTGAAATTTTTTTTAGGATTGCCTTGTCCTGGATGACTGAGAATCTACACCAACATGAAGCAAGAGGAAGAAGGCAGCAAGCCCAAGCTGGACAGCCATGCTCTTCAATCCTCCAGATAGCACTGCATGAAGAGCCACCATTAGTCAACAGCTGCTAAAATCACATGGACAAGGGAATTACTTTAGGAAAGCTTTATCAAACTCAAATATGAATCCAAACTTTACCGGGGAGAAAAGAAGCCTCATGTTAACTCTGTCTAGAGATGATGCCGACTTCTCTAGGCTTCATCTGGAATGGAGCTTCACACAGTGGAAACATGGATCAGTATTCCAGATCTTTGTTGAAGAAATGGATCAAAGAGGAAAAGAAGCATGCCTACTGTTGTCAGCAACAAGTCCAAAAGCCTGGTTCTGTGATGGTCTGGGCTTGGATCAGTTCATTTATGACAAGTGGTAGGGAGGTCGTCTTCCAATCAGGAGATCATGGGTTTGATCTTCAATCATGCAGGGTGCTGAAGTGTTCTTGGGCAAGACACTGATACCCCCCCCCCACACACACACACCACTGCCCTCAATATGCTCTTGGCATATGAGTGAGAATATAAAAGCATGCTCTGTGTATTGAAGAGAAAGCCCTGTTTAAGTGTGTGTATGAGAAACATGCTGTAAAGTGCTTTGCAGGACATGGATGAGGTTAAAAATGGAATGTAGGAACATCTATTTTAATACAGAAAAACACATTGAGATCTTAGAACATTTGCTGTTTTGAGACAACATTTGCAATAGAATTCCTGCCATTTGAATAATGCTTCTCAAAAAGCACAAACATAGCAGAACTTTAGAAAATATTATGCTACAGTATTAACATAAATGACAAAATGATGTAAAAAAGGAATCAAACATTTTCTTTCTTATAAATCATAATTGCACTACTAAGATTACTGATTTTCTCCAAGGACAGCATAATGTAATTTATAAGTATATCAAAGCCATAATACAAGAAAATATTGTGTTTTTTATGCTCATAATGCCATGTTTTGGCAATTCTAAATGCTTTGGATGAATTTCACACAAACTCTTAGTAATAAACTTACAAACAGTTGGTATAGTCTCATGCTGGATTATTATTTATTTATTTATTTCTAAAATGTGAATGAAACCCTTTTGTCTTGTATGTTTGTTTTTGTTTTTTGCCCCTCCCTCTCAGGTCCGCAGATTTGGAGTCCATGCAGTCTCAGTTAAACTCCTCTAAAGTGAAAAACATGTCTCTGTTATTGGAGGCTGCAGAAAGCAGCTACTCTCCTGCTTTTCAAAGTGTGCAAAAGGACGTTGTTGCAGGTAAAGGCTTAAAAGAAACTTGTTTCTCAAAAAGAGAAGATTAATGAAGCAGATAAATCACTCATATATTGATCACATCTATTCGACAGCTTTGGAGGAGGCCAAGGACATTTGGTTGTACCTGACTCCCCTGCAGCGTCTGTTTGAGGATATGGAGAACATGGAGTTTCCTGATGTCAAAGGTCAAATTAAACCATTAATGCACACAGTGTGCCTGGTGTGTGCCAACTCCAAACACTACAACACCCCAGCACACCTCATTGTTCTGCTGCAGGCAACATGCAACCTCCTCATCCAACAGGTTGGCTGTGTAATATTTTGCTAACAATCAATGTTGACTAACAGCAAAGATCTTGCCCAATGTGTAGTGCTTGGAGCTTAGATTGGGCATGACTCTAATCTACTACCACACCAAATTTTACCTCAATATTTGTAAATTTGGCTGAGTTAAAGCAATTTCTGTGTTTTGTAATGTCAGTTGGCTGTAACAGTGATCTTGAATTGGGTTGACCCCAAACAGTTGTAGATAGACATCCAATATTAGGTTTTGAGAGTTTAATTTAAATTCATCCAGTGGTTCATGAGATATTTTGCTAACTTGACAGACAGACAGAGCTGACTTGGGTAGTTAATGGTTTTAAAAACAAATCTCCCTCGATCTGTTAGCGCTTGCAGATATGTTTGGTTGGTTTGTCTCCTATGGTGAATAATCCCCGCACACTTGGAAAAGTTCATTTATTTATTTATCTTATTTATTTAGGTTTTTTTTTTGTCCTGTTATGGCATATCAGGCATACCATGTAGAGAAGATGGCTGCCTACGTGTGCCAGAGAATCCTAATTGCATGATTTACTTTATTTAAACAAGACTGAATCTAGGATCAGGGTAGGCAGGCCACATTGTTGTAATAGCAAGCTGTTTGTATGACCTTCAACCATCAGGACTTTTTGTGGATCGGTGCGTTAAGGTGTGTGTGTGTGTGTGTGTGTAGGGGTGGTGGTGGGTGTATGTGTAACAGAGAGACAGTAAGACTGACTATATATAATATATATATATATATGTAATGAAAAACTCAAAAATAATAATAATAGTAAAATAATAATAAAAAAATAAATAAAGAAGTGTGTTCATGTTATGTGGGTGCATATGTGCTAGTATGTCACCTGGAGATGTACAGTTAAGAGTGCTGTGAACAGTAGAAGGCCCGCCTTCTACAGCACCCAAGAGCAGAAAGAACAGTGGATCCAGCCCCAGGCAAACATACACCCAGCACCACCCAAAGGCAGCTGCACGTCCGCACAGAGGTAGGTTGCCAGCGAAGCACTGGGTCAGCAGCCCCCATGTACGGGGAAAGATGCAGGTCACCAGCCCCCCCAGCCCAGCCACGCCACCACCTCCTGCCACACAGGCCAAGCCTGGGACCCAACCCCCCGACGGCCTGGCGCCCACCCCATCCCCTGGCAGAGAAACCGCCCAGCACCGAGCAGGAGAGGCCCCCCCCAGATCCCCTAACACACTGGGCAGGCACCAGTCCACCGCGGCAGCCGGAACCCAGAAGGACCAAGGAGAAAGGGCATATACCCATCCTCCCTGAAGAGCTATCCTCCCGAGAGGTCTAGTGGGAGGGGATGTCCACCAGAGCCCACTGCAGTCCCCAGGACCCATAGACCACTCAGTGGGAGCCCACCAATTCCACCCCAGGCCCTCCCCCGTGGTGTTTGCATGTGTGTCTGTGGTAGTGTGAAATGTTGCAATGGGTGCAGTTGTGTAAGTCGAAGGTGCATTAAAATGGGGTCAGCGAAGCACCACTGCTTGCAGACAGCAGGACCCTGCCCAACCCCAGAGCCCTAAATGTCTCTAATGCATTAAAATAGAGATGCAGGGTGGGGCCAAACATGGCAAGTGGAAAGGGGCACTGCCTGGTGCTCTGGTACTGCCCCCATTCCTGCAGGGCTCTCCGCCCCACACATCAAGGCCCTATTGATGAGTTGTGTTGCATATGCTGGGGGCAAGGGGATGGGCACCAAGGTGCAGGCACAAGTCCCCCTGTGGCCAGCTCCACAAATGGCACCCTCCCAACCTGCCCACACTAATCCAGCCCCCACAGAGCAACTGCCCCCCCAGCGGGGGCCGTCTGGGAGAATCTGATCCAGTCCAGAACGGCAAGCCCACCAGCAGCAGCCCCGGACCAGAGACCGCACACCCAGGAACCCAGGCACCATACAGGCCCCCCAGGCACCCCCAGCCTCCAAACCCCCTCTGTCAACCCAGAAATAACCTGGGCCTCCTGGGTAGCCCAAACCCCAACACGCCTGTCACACCCCCGGGGAGACCCCCCCCCCACCCGCCACAAAGGCAAAACCCTCCCCAAGAGACAGTGTACCTTTCTTCTTCATAAAACAAGTGGCTTTCAGCTGCATTTTGGAGCATATGGAAGACAAATTGCAGCAGTTCAGCATTTATTTGGAGTATTTTGCTGAACACAAACAGAATCAAACTGAGCTCATCTGCCATATTGTGAGAAATGTTGTCCAGGAGACACCTGTCACATAAATGAAGCATCAAGCAACACGTAAAAGCAGCTGATTTTGTTCCACGCCTCTTTTGGTTCCACCCTGCTTGCTTTATTTCTGAGCACTCCCTTCTGTGCGGGACGTGGGTGGATCCATCTGTGTTTTATGAATGGCCAGAGGCACCTTAAATGACTGTCTGGTCTGTGTTCCCATTTTGTGAAACTGCTTTATGAAAGAGCCTTTAGAGGCCAGACAGTGTTTTAATAAATTCCCTTTTGTTTCTTGTGTTAATGTCTAAATTTTTGCAAGTTCAGCTTGGAAGCAAAATACATAACTGAAGTGACACCTGTCTTAAAACTAGATCTTGACTAGAAACCACAAACCAACAAAGATTCAATATTAGGCGAGAAATACATTAAAATCCAATAGAGATTGTTTTCTTTTTCTTTAGTGATAGATAAGAGGAATATCACATAAAACCCACAACAACCTCATTTCTTGCGTTCTCTGCAGAAACCCCAGCAGTTAGATCTGTTTATTTTATCTAAGATCCATCATTCTTTTCAGCTGATAGAGCAGCAGGTTCACACGGTCTGCCTCCAGACTTGATGCACTCGATTTGTTTTAACTCTGAAAAGCTGTGCTCTTTAAATGCCAGAGTCACTGGGAGACTGTAGTCAAAGGAGTTCTCAACTCTGTCTCACAGCTGACAGTTTAAAGGACCACTGCCTTCAAAGAAAAAGTATTTCATGTAGAAAGTGGGAAATATAAAAACGCTGACATTTTAGTACATTCAAATGAATAAATCTGTAGCCTTGCTTCTGGTGATCCATTTATTCCCATTTTACTTGTATTTAAAGGGAAGCTTTACATGATCATGAGAGACCGATCCATTATGATGCATTGTAGTCTCAGTTATGATGTTCCAAATGCACATTTTTGACTACAGACTATAATCCCCTCTGATGTCCCTTTGCATCCTGTGAAGCTCTGAATGATCTCTGTTTTCAGAGTCAGTCAAGTGTGATAGATTTAGGTTTTATTGTAGGTGTTTTGTTACCATGACATACCTTTTTAATGTATAATAAAAAGAAAATGAAGAAAATTGGTAGGAAAAAGGTTCAAAGCCTTGTTGGACCTTTACAAACAATCCCCTAAGCTACTGGTGCACTGTATGGTATTTGACCACCTATGTTGGTGTGTTTTGAAATTCCTTTTATGTGGGTGAAAATGTGAAGAAATTAAAAAAACTACCATTCCTTAAAACAATTTATATGGCCTGCCACCTTTCTTGCCAGAGTTTTAAATTATGATCTATCAGCATCATGTTGTCTCAGCTGTTTGCTTAAATCTTGAAAATCTTTATAGCTGAGATCTCTTAGCACTCATAGTATATGTTGTAAATGATTCTTAGATACTACCACAATAAAAATTTCAGCTCAGTATCTGTAAAATTGACTGAGGTATAGATATTTTTGTGTTGGCTAAAGTTGATTAGCTTTGGTGGGCTCCTTGAATCTGATTGATTCCAATAGTTAATCAGTTGTAGATGACTGAGAGTTTGATTAAATTTAACCAGTGGCTTACCGATGAAAGCCATAAGGCAAGCAATAAAATTAGGTTTTGTGAAAACATGTACATATAATGTTCATGATGCAATCCCGTTTTGTATATTGAGTATGTATTGGGTTGAAGGGTGGGAAAGTTACAACGTACTACAGAATAAGCATGGTGTATGCTACTTTGTTATGGTGTAACTGTCTCGTTTTTGTGGTGTTGTGTTTTTACATGTGGTGGTGCTGCGGTGTATCTGTGGCATTCACCAGCATTTTCTTGTCTCAGTTCCTCCACAAGCCTGTGGTAATGTCAAATGTCACTCTGTCAGCACCTAGGTTACAGCTAGGTTAGCTGTTTCTTATGTATGTTATGTCTAAATGTATATAAAACAAAATATGACCATATGAATGTAAAGATGCCCTGTCACCCATGTCCTTATATTTCTTGGAGTCTAACCATGTTTTCTCTTGCACATTAAAAAAGTTTCCACAGACACGCTTCCAGTGAATGTGAAGCTGCTGGAGACTGTGAATATGCAGGTGCATTCACTGCCATGCTATCAAGTTTTCATCTAAAAAAACTCATTATGAACTAATTATAAAGTAAGATTGATAGAAACATTTTAGAAATTACTTGTAAAACTGAAGGTTTCATGGTACAACATATGCATTGTTTGTGGCAACTTTGACTTTCGGTTGCATCAGGGGTCTATATTTGGACTTGTTTGCCCACTTCTGGAAGGAAGGTGATAATGTTACTGACAATTTCTCAGTAGCATAATATCCATGAACCCCTCAACAGATTGTAAGTAATCATTGGATGCACATCTACTACTGAAAGATTTTTGGAGTCAACCCAAATCAAGATGGCCAGCACAGCTAATCGATCTTACCAAAAACAAAAATGGCTATAACTGAGTTTATAACTGAGTCAGTTTAACAAATATTTAGCTAAAATTTGGTGGGTTGGTAGCTGAGTCATTCCCAACACATACTCCAAGCGCTACAAATTGCACAAAATCTATGTTTGAAACTTTGGCAATAACGGTTACAGTCAACTTTATGTTATCAAAGTATCTCATGAACCACTGGAATTTATACTTTGTGTAAAGCACTTTGTGGCATTAGTTTTAAAAGGTACTAAATAAATAAATTCACTTACTGACCTGTTACTGTCCTCCTCCCACCAGGCCCGGACTTATTTGGTTCCAGAGGAAATTCTGAGAGGAGATATTTTAGAGAGTCTCCTCAGGGTCCAGATAAGTCTGGAGGTCCTGCAGCTATTCAGGAGCACCTATGAAGATCGTAAGGCCAATTTGAGACAGTACCAGAAAAACGGGACCTTGATTAGGCCTTGGGACTTTTCCCCGCTCTTGGTTTTTTTCAGGTTTGATCAGTTCATCTGCAGAGTCAAAACTGTTAAGGTGAGTACAGGAGTACTATCAATGAATGAAAAGATGGCAACTTGCCTTGACAATTACCCTAAAAATGTCTGTTTTCTCCCTGAAGTAAACATTGATTGCACTCTGTTTGACCACAGGACATCCTGACAACAGTGTTGGACCTGCTGAAACTCGAGAAACTAGAGATGGGAGGCATTCGAGGCCGAGCCCTGAACCTGCAGGTCCAGCTTCTTTACCAAGAGTTCTCGGAGACTTACAAACTCCTCACAGAGAAGCCATATGACTGCTTGGACATCAGCAACATGGTATGAGATCCATAGTACACAGGTTCTGTTTTATTGGTTGCTTGAAAAAACTGGAAGTCAGTTTATGAAGCCAAGCTAAGGTCAGTTCATTTTCACAGAGGTTTGATAAGATTTAAAAAGCTACAAGCTCTATGTGTTTTGCTTTTCCAGTAAACCTCTCAGCCTTGCAAACACCACAGCTGCTTGGTCACTTTTTTCCCCAACATATAGTTGTTTTATATGGTGTGTGTTACAGTTCGTCTGGATAAGCAATTTACTTTGCTTGTAAGAAGCAGTCCCAGTTCTCAGCCGAAACACTGAGTCAGTGAGATGTGAAAAGCAATATGGCAGGCTGGCTGTGGGTTAGCTTGCACTGCCGTGTGATGTTTTCACCGTCGGTTTTGATGAGCTGCTCACCTTGCAGGAGTTTGAAGAGGATGTGAGGGAGTTTAGGCTGAAGGTGGATGATGCAGAGCGGCGACTGGGAGCTGTCTTCTGTCAGGCTTTTGACAACGCCTCAGGACTAGAGCACACCTTCAAGGTCTGGGAACTTTTTCTCTCCTTCTCACATCAAAGACTAATTAAAGTGATGCACACAAACAGGTATATGAATGTCTGTTTGACCTGTTTGCAGGTTGTAGATATGTTTGGCAGCCTGCTGGAGCTCTCGCTAGTCGCTGCAGACGCTCAGAGCAGACTCCCTTCTCTTTTGTCTATGTTTGACCAAGAACTGGACCGCTGTAAAGTCCTGTTCAACAAACATATGGGAGCTATAGATGAGCTGGGTGAGATCCATCAAGAGTTCTTACATTATTTTCATTTATTGTGAAGTTGTACATGAAAATATGAACTTTCTGTTTACGTCTGAGCAGGAATGGGGTTGTTTTTCCTGTCAGAAAAAGGCTGAGGAGGAAGGAAATAAGTTTAAGCTCAGTGAACAGTGAGATTTAATACAAAGCCTTAAGGAAACTATAAAAGATGTTCAAGGGATTGAACTTTGAGCTGTCCTAATTTTAAAACTTAATTAAAAAACAAGATCTTTAGATTTCTGCTGACTTTAAACACCCACACACCCACTGTCTACTCAAACGTGCTGTCTTATCTCAAACTTTGGGACTGATTTGTATAACTATATAGAAAATATTTCATTTATAATTTTTCTACTGTCCTGTTAGGACAACTCACCTTTATATACGCAACAATTAGTGATGGGGGTGACCTGACTTGAATGTGGGAAAAGAGCAGGTTTGTGTGGGACAGTGTGGAACCTCTTAAATACTGAAACGTAGTGCAAAATTTAGATGTTTACTTTTAAAAATGAACCTAAATTGGCTATAGGTTTAAAAATTAAGCTCTTAATATCCCAAGTACAGACATTTACCTAATTATTTATTTACATTCCCAGCTCTCAACAGTGATTTCAATTGTGTTGAATGTGTTTTATTTCCCTAATCAACTCTTAAAGGTAATGTTTTTCAGCAGTGAATACGACCAAATTGTGAAGAAGTGTACAGAACACAGTTAATTAGCTGAAATAATACAAGTTGTGATTTTCACTTTTTCACATTTTTATCACCCACCAGTAAAAGACAAAGACGGACAATCACAGAATGTTTTTGCTCGCCTCTATGTGTATTCAAGTGTCTGTCAAATACCATATTAGTTAATGAACCACTGGACAAAGTTTCATGAAACTTTCAGGGAATAATCAATAAATGCACATCTATGAATGATTACGTATTGGAGTCAATCCAATTAAAGATGGCCATTACAGCCAACTTACCATGGAAAATACAAAACTGACTATGATTTAGTCAATGTTTACAGATCTTGTGCTAAATTTTGGGGTAGCTATAGCTGGGAGTCATTAACAACACATACTTCAAGTGCAACTCAATGCTCAAGGGTTTTGCCTAAAATTTTTGTATTAACTGTTGGAGTCAACCCTGCTTTTCTGTTAACAAAATATTTCATGAAAAACTGGATGGATTTAGTTGAAACTTGGAGAAAATAATCCCTGAATGAACATCTGCAACTGATTAACATTTGGAGCCAATGCAGCTGAGAGTCAGTCACAACACAATCTCTTGAATGTGATATGTTACAAAATCACATGAGGTTGCGCATAATGTTATTTTCAAGGTTTTACTAAAATGGCTACAACTGTGAAAGGGGTTGCATTTCTTTAGGAAATACTAAGACTTTGAATTAGAATTAAAGTTTATTTGCTCATCAATAAAGAAACAGACTTACATTTGTTTCACGTTTTTGTACTTTAGGCTATCCAGCATGCAGTCCTTCCAACAACAGATAGAAATATTCTAAAATGCAATGATACTAAAAAAATTTCTAACAGATCCATGTACTGAACCAGAGCAGCATTTAATATTCACAGTGTATTATTCTAATCCACATCCAACTATTTCAAGTCATTAAAAATCATGTGCAAACAAATAACACGTGAAAACCATTGTCTTTACCCGCTTTTTCCATTCCGGGTCGCGGGGAGCCGGTGCCGCAGTCACTGTGTGAGAGGCGGGGGTGGCAAGTCCATCGCAGGGACACATAGAGACAAATGAGACAAACAACAATTCACACTCTCTCTCAAGGGACAATTTAAAGTTACCAGTTAACCTAACCTGCATGTTTTTGGTCTGTGGGAGGAAACCGGAGTACCCGAAGTAAACCCACGTATTCAGGGGGAGAACATGTAAACTCCACCCAAAAAGGACCCAGGTCAGGAAGCGATCCTGCAACCTTCTTGCTGGGAGGCGACAGCTCTAACCACTGCACCACTGTGCAAAACATCCATCCATTTTCTTTACCCGCTTTTTTCCATTCCGGGTCGCGGGGAGCCGGTGCCTATCTCCAGGAGTCACTGTGCGAGAGGCAGGGGACACCCTGGACAGGTTGCAACTCCATCGCAGGGCCACATAGAGACAAACGAGACAAACAAC
>JAOXNZ010000064.1:7202956-7215834 GCA_028566095.1 Kryptolebias brasiliensis | reverse complement strand
AAATTTAGTTTTCTTTAATGTTTAGGCACAACGTCCACAGTTTAGTGTTAGGGTTAATGCTTTTCTACTGTTTCCAACTCTGGCCTGTTTGTTACTTTTTACTTCTTAATCTTCTAAACACACCCCAAAACAGGTCATACTGACATCAACTCATCAACCAATTTAGGAGAATGTGAGCCACTCTTGATGTGCTTTAAAGAAATGTCTGAGATTTCCAAAGTTTACATTTTACATCATCTCGTGCTTCCTGTTTTCTGCACTTGGACACTGTCCCTGAACAGGTCAGGCTGTGAAAACACATCTCTATGACAGCATGTCTCAGTGTGAAGAGCCAGAGGTAAATCCAAACCAAGGAACTATGTCAATATAATCAGACTTTGATTTTATAAAAATAATTCTGTCCATGTCAACATCCGCCGGATTTCTGAGTTTTAGTCTTGAATGAACACAAGATTTCAGTTTGTTAAAGTAAAGATGGATTTGGGAAAAGGATAGGAATAAGTGTTGGAAAGAAAAACAGCTGCTGGGAGTTTCATGACCCTGGTCAACACCACAGAAAGGAACTGAATGTGTCTAACAGAGTAGATGAAACAGCTTTTCTTTGATTAAAAGAAACTAGTCTGATTACATTTAGAGCTGATTTTTCTTGGTGTTCTTTGACTTTGTGTGTGGCAGGTTCGAGCGTGGGAGGCTTTCACAGGTCTGGACAGCAGGGTAAAGAACATCCTCACCTCCCTTCGAGCTGTAGCAGAACTCCAGAACCTGGCCATCCGACCCCGACACTGGAACCAGCTGATGGCTGCTACTGGAGTCCACTTCACTATGGACAAGGTTCTGAAAATAAAAGTGTACCTGCAGTATTTTTTTTTTATTTAGAACAACCTCCGGTCTTTTAATTAAAGACTATTTTAGGATTCAAGCACAAAAGACTCAGAACAAGAAGAATCTGTACTTTGTAATTTTTTTAAACTAAAAAAACTCTGTATTGAAAAAAAAATAACATTTCATGAAGGATTGCACATCCTACTCTGCTTTGCATTACAAAATTTTAAACAAACATCTTATGCAATCTGTTAGTGCTCAGAGTACATGTTGGAGATGACTCTCAGCTACTACAACACCAAAGTTTAGCTCAATATCAGTCAAATTGACTGAGGGTTAGCCAGTTTGTGTTTGCTAAGATCAATTCACTGTGGTGGCCATCTTAAATTGGGTTGATTACAAAAATTAATCAGTTGTAGATGTCCATCCATTGATCACTTTATGAGAGTTGTATAAATATGTCTAGTGGTTTACTAGATGTTTTGCTAACAGACAGACTAATGCCTAAGTTTTAAACATAGATGTTGTGTGATCTGTTAGTGCTCAAAGTTTATGTTGGGAGTGTTTCTTATCTACTAAAACCCCAACTCCTAGCTCAATATCTGTAAAACTGAGTGGGTTATGGAGATTTTTGTGTTTGTTATCGTTGACTAGCTGTCAAGACCATCTGGAATCAGATTGACTACAAACATTAATCAGTTGTAGGTTTACATCCAATGATTGTTCTCTAAGAGTCCAGTCTTTCATTGTTCTTAGTTCAGTCGAAATTTTGCCAACAGACAGTCACATGCACACACACAGACACAGGCAAAAAACAAATAGTAATACAATGTCATTGGTTTAGTTTACTGACAGATAGTCAAGTCAAGTCAATTTATTCATAAAGCACATTTAAAAAAACAACAAGTTGCAACGAAAGTGCTGAACAACAATAAATAGTAAAACTTAAAACATCAGATAAAAAAATAAGGTGAAGAACTATAAACCTGACAGCTGAGAGCAATACTGTGGCAACTGGGAGAAAAATATCAGTTGTAATATAAGCATTTGAATCCCAATTAAATCAGTAAGAAATGTTGTGTGAAAGCAGCTGTGACAGATGTGGAGCATGACTGACATGTTTGTGTGTGCTGGAACCAGGAGACAACCCTGTCCAACCTGCTGCAGCTCAACCTGCACTGCTTCGAGGACGAGGTCCGCGGGATCGTGGATAAGGCCGTCAAGGAGATGGGGATGGAAAAAGTTCTGTCTGAGCTCAACTCTACGTGGACAGGTACACACAGAAACACTCTAACATCAAAAAAAGTTCTGTTTCTTCACATTTCTCAGAGTTTCAGATTTTATTATCCAGCCATGCAGTTCCAGTATGAGCCACACCACCGGAGCCGGGTGCCTTTGATCCGAACGGACGAGGAGCTGATCGAAACTCTGGAAGACAACCAGGTTCAGCTGCAGAACCTTATGTCCTCCAAGTACATTGCACACTTCCTAGATGAAGTGTCTTCATGGCAGAACAGCCTGTCTGTGGCCGACTCCGTCATCTCCGTCTGGTTTGAGGTGCAGCGGATGTGGAGCCACCTGGAAAGCATCTTCATCGGTTCTGAGGACATCCGCTCACAGCTGCCGGAGGTGACCCACCAAACACGGTCACAGAGTTAACTGCAGCTCCATATGGCAGGCTGTAACCTGCAACCTCATCACATACACTCAGATAGGACGAGGACAGCTACTTGTTAATTAAGAATCCATTAATTAGCCTTTACTCCTGGTTCAGGAGTTCAGACTACATGGCTTTTTAATTGCCCTCGTGATCTTCAGTCTGTGTTTGAGCCCAGATGTTTGCTATTAAACTTCTAAATCTCTCTTCTCTCTTGCAGAGACTTAAATCCTCTAACTTGGCTTCCTTGTACAATCCTTTGCAGGACTCCAGGTGTTTTGATGGGATTGATTCTGATTTCAAAGAGCTGGCAAACGCCATGCATCAAACGCCCAATGTGGTGGAGGCCACCAATAAACCGGGCCTTTTTGGTAAACTGGAGGACATCCAGAGCAGGTGAGGGCTTAGAGAAGATGAAAATGTCTGTAAGAATGTGTGTTTATAATTGGCAGTCCACGGTCCAGATCTGGATCAAATTGAAGTCTTATCTGGATCCACATCTCTTGTTAGGCAGTTCATCTTTTCTTTGCATTTACGGCAATTCATTTAGGTGTCACAGTTTTTCTACAATTTATAGTAATTCTTTTTAGGCAGTGCAGCATTTTACATGTTTGCAATAATTAACGTTTGGGCAGCGCAGCTTGTCTAGCATTTACAGTATTTCATTAGACAACACACCGGTTTTTTAATTTTTACTGTAATTCCTTTTACAAAACACAGTTTTTCTACAATTTAGGGTAATTTAGTTTATACAGTGCTGCTTTTCCTGCATTTACTGTAATTCATTTTGCACAGCAAAGCTTTTCTAGCTTTTACTATAATTCCCATGTCTGGCATCTCTTTAATTGAAGACCTTTGTTCTAAGTCATAAAAAATGGACTCATTGAGTGGCTTGTGTTTTTCTACAGGCTCTCTCTGTGTGAAAAAGCTCTGGCTGAGTACTTGGACACCAAGCGTCTGGCCTTTCCAAGATTCTACTTTATCTCTTCAGCTGATTTGTTGGACATCCTGTCCAATGGGACAAACCCACATCAGGTCTGTTGCTCATGTCTTCAAGCAGCGTTTACTTTTTACCACTTTTATAAAACTGCTTGCACCTCTAAATACTTCTAGAAACTCCTGCTGTCTTTCATAGTACTTTTAGAGTCCACACAGGGGCAGTGTTGCTCACAGTTTTCCTCCTCCTTTATGTGGACATTGTGTTACACGTTTTTACCTCACAGAAAGAAATGTGTGAAGAACATGCCTTTAAATCTTTGTAAGAGACTGTTTGTAGGGATGCAGCAGACTTGGGCCCTGACCTTCAATTAATTATTCTAAAACAAGACATTAACGTGTTATTTATGTGGATGACTGCAGTCAGAGCGTGAGCTGGGTGTTTGTATGTGTGTTCAGGTCCAGAAGCATCTCTCTAAGCTGTTCGACAACATGGCTAAGATGCAGTTTGAAGATGATGGAAAGACTGGTGTGGGCATGTACAGCAAAGAGGAGGAGTATGTCCCATTTCATCAGTCATGTGACTGCAATGGACAGGTAAAATAGACCCTCTGTCTTTAATTCAGGTCACTGAAACAGTGGTTTGGTACCTTCTAGACACGATTAAAAACTGAAGACATTTACAGTCATGGGGAAAAAAAGTCCACCTAGTTTCAGTTTTTAGGGTTTTACATATCATAATAAAACTGGTCTGGTCTTTACCAGATTTCTTTTTTTTTCTTTTTTCATATCAAACCTCCAGGTACACAAACACACAACAAATTCCACCATGTCATTTTTATTAAAACAAAAATGAAGCCAAAATGTAAAAGCTGCGCGTGAAAAACCAAGTCTACCTTTGCTGCTTCCATAGGATTTAAAATATGAAGTAGCAGCCAGGTGATGCTGATCAAATGTGTTAATTAACTGATCATCATCAGTGTGAGCACATCTAGAAAAGCAAGACTGTTGTGTGTTTGCGGCTCTGGAACAGACAGGTGTGTGTTGACACAATGCCAAGAAGGAAAGACATTGGCAATGACTAGGGATGCACCAAAACCAGTAATGGGTGTTGGTTCAATACCGTGTGCATGTATTCTTACTCACAAAAGTGTTCTGATACCACAGTACCTATTGCAATCTACTGCAGAGTGATGTTCACCTCTCTGTTGAGCATTTAGGTGGTAGAGGAGGAGCAATATTGGCAATGTTGGATCTTGTACTGGTTTACAGTCCTTACCTGGTGGTGGCAGTAATGCACCATAAAGTTGTTTGTTAACTACCAATTAACACCAGAAGAAGAAGAAGCAGAAGCCGTGTGGAGGTATTTCAAAGTGAGCAAAGCTAAGCAAAGTTGTCAAGAAGAGCGACAAAATCTACTACTTTCAACATAAAAAAAACAATTAACACAATGTCAAGTTCATAGTTTGCTAAAATCAGGGCTTCGGTCTGTCATTGAGCAGAAGAGGCCCTGGGAATATACAGGTTTGAGCACAAGCTTCCTGACTATGAGAGGTTTTGAAAAAGGCAATTGCTGTCCTGTTTCTGTTTGAGGAGTTAACATAAAAAGTAAGCTCCTCTGTTGTTTTAAACAATTCCAACTCTACATATACACTACATGGCAGTCCTGTTGCAATTGTTAAAAACAAATGGCTAAATGTTTTGCCTTTCCATAACCTTGAGCATGGTGGTACACGGATGATGATTTGGGCTTGTTTTGCAGCCATAGTACCTGGGCACCTTCCAGTCATTAAGCCAACATGAACTCCTTTGTAGACCCAAAAATTAAAAGTAAAAGAAAATAAAAAACAACTGGACTTCTATTTTGTAGTTGAAGACACTCCGCTTCCCACCTGGGGAGCTTTCTCATTTCAATACTGGAGAGTGTGAAGTTCTCAGATTTAAACTGCATGAGACTAAAGGATCATAGAGTCAAATGTGAACCCACCTGTCTGACCAAATTGGGTCATGATGCAAGAGAAACACAGTGGCAAATCTACAGCCGTATGCTGGAAAAGAAGAGAATCAAAGTGTTGCAACGATCAAGTTATAGTCCAGACCTCAACCTGATTAAAATGCTGTGGTCGGATCTTAAGAGAGCTGAGCAGAAACAAATGTCTGCAAATTCTTAACAAATAATGAATTAGTGAAATCTGCTGCATGTTTTTGTACTCTTGTGGTTAGATTTGAGTAATTTTAGAACCTGGAAAAAACCCTGTAATTTCAATTATGTCCTGATAAAAAAAAACTTTGAATTGATAAAGGGTGGACTTTCTTTTTTCTATGATTGTATTGTCTTTACAACAAAACTGCTATCTGTGGAAAAATATAATCATTTTAAAATTCACTTAGCTGCCATTTGATGTGATGGAAAAACAAAGGAAATATACATATGTCAGATATCACAGGCTGCAATATTGCAGACAAATAAAACTGGTTCTGTCTTTGCCCTCAGGGGCTTTACATATAAAAACCCATAAATCCATTAATTTTCCATTACATCCCCTTGTATTTGCCTGACTCAACTTCCACCCGAATGCCTATTAATGATGTCATTATGGTTGCAGAAATGAGAACCTGTTTGTGCCTGTTATAACAGAATTTGTGGTGATTTTCTACACCTGTGTTTGTGTTTGGTTCAGGTGGAGATGTGGTTGAATCGGCTGCTGGACACCATGCGCTCCACTGTTCATTACGAAATGACTGAAGCAGTGATGACTTACGAGGACAAACCCAGAGAGCAGTGGCTGTTTGACTATCCAGCTCAGGTAAAAATGGGCACATTTAACTGACCACACTTACTCTGGGGATTCTGTCTAGTAGTTGGCTATTGGCATTTGTGAGGGGTCTCCAAAATATCTGAATTTTTCACTGGGGTTCTCAATTATTATTATTTTTTTAATTAAAAAAACAGGTCCAAATCTGCCTATTTTTATATTAAAAGTGTACTGTGGTAGATTAATTCCTAAACATAGGAACTGAGGTGATATGATGTGGGCAAAGGTGGGTATCGAAATAATCTGCACAGCCTAAAACACAGTTTTGCCCACAAAATTAGACTGTGATTATCAAAAATGGCTGTGCAAAATGCATTCATACAGCTCTCTGGTTGCAGACACTCAGAATTCAGTGAGTCTTCCATGGAAAATTCACCCATTTTCTCCCAATTTTCAGTCTCCAACTAGTCTCCAACAGTTGCAGCCCAGTGAGATACTGGCCTAATGGTTTACAGCTGAAGCCAGATTCTGCTGAGGATTTTAACAGGCACAATGAGTGTTACAGGGAGTGGGAACAAATATGAGTGTGAGCCTAGGCTAATGGGTCACTTCGTTCCCTATTACCATTGTCCTGAAACTGTTTTATGCTCCTAGTGGCAACACATGGGGCCAAAAGTACTGACTCAGGTGTAGATACGAGTTTAAACCCACAAAGAACAGGAATTAAAACACTATTTTTGCTTTCAAACTGCATTTATACAGTCTCCATACACTCATCAGGCTCATTAGCATTTATTAGATAATGTTGAGTTGTTTAGATTTTTTTCAGTCTTTGTTTGCAGCTTTGCCACAAAAAACCCTTCAGAGAGCTGAAAAGTTTAGAGCCTCAGAAAACTTTCACCTCACTTTTGGTACTTTCTATCGCTGGGATCAGATTTTTAAAGCTTCAAGAAAAAAGAAAAGAAAACGTCATCGCTGTTGAGTCCTGTTAAAAGAAAGCAATGAAAACAGTGAATATTTTTGCATATTATTAACCTTTTCATAAGTAATTTGCTCCTGTATCTTATTTTTGTGCGACTATCTTGTCAGGTCCTTAAACACAGTATCCTGCCTTCAACCAGGTCAGAAATTAAAAAGACGTGACAATTTAATCAACAAAAAACACTTTATTGTAAACTTTTAGTTGTTAATAAATTCATCCACCCATCCATTTACTTTACCTACTTTTCTGTGCAGTGTTGTGGGGGGCTGGTGCCTGTCTCCAGCAGCCATTAGGCAAAAGGCAGGGCACACCATGGTCACCAAGACCACACATAAAGACAAAGGAGACAGACAACACTTTACATGCTCACTCACATTTAGGAATAATTTAGAATCACCAGTTAATTTAACCTGCATGTTTTTGTTCTGTGGGAAGAACCCAGATTAACCGGAAAAAACCTCACGTATGCACGCAGAGAACATTTGTGACAACAGAAAAACCTTTCACCTCAATCCAAACATTTAAATCTTTGGGCTATAAATGTGGGAATATGTCTCATTTTTAAAAATTCTTTTTACATTTTTTTTAGTTTTCATGTGAAGATGGTCTGTAATTACAGAAGAACAAGTACATTCTTACAGAGAATTTGAGCGATCTTAAGCCAGTATCTCACTGGGCTGCAACTGTCAGCAACTAGCTGTTGAACAGCCTTCCCTATTTGACACATTTGCAGGAGCTTTACAAAACTACAGTCCTGAATGTCCAGGCTTAAAATTACTTCTCAGACAGATTTGGTCCAGTTTTGTCATTATTATCATTTATCACTCTTTGTTTTAAAAGTCTGCTATAGTAGATTAAAACTTAAATGTGGGAACTGGGGCAGTACAATGTAAGCAAAGGTGGGCAACAAAATAACGCGCACTGCCTAAAATACAGGTTACATAAAAATGGTCAAAAATTGGTCTCTTAAAATATGGCCATAAGGCTTGCAAATGCTCAGAATGCACTGAAACTGCAACAGAAAATTTGCCTATTGCCTATGCAGTTTTGAGTTGCTGCATAGTGTCCAACAGTCGCAACAAAGTGAAATACTGGCTTTGGAATAAATGCATCCACATAAACAAATAAAATCTGTCCTCTGACCCTATCTTCATTGTTTGAAAACTCACTGTTCACTTAGGTTGCGTTGACCTGCTCTCAGATCTGGTGGACGTCCGATGTCAACATGGCATTTTCCCGTCTCGAGGAAGGCTACGACAGCGCCATGAGAGAGTACTACAGAAAACAGGTGTCCCAGCTCAACGCCCTGATCTCCATGCTGATTGGCCAGCTCACGCCTGGTGATCGGCAGAAGGTCATGACCATCTGCACCATCGACGTCCACGCCAGAGACGTGGTGGCCAAGATGGTGGCTCAGAAGGTAATTAGAAAAAGCCCTGTTCAGTTTGAGTTCCTCACTGTGACTGCTGCTTTTTCACAAGCTATTACCACTGAGTAATGCACTCCAGATATTCAGACAATGTCATTACCATAATTACAGGCTGTAAAAGCATGGATTATTTTTGGGCTTCATCTCCAGTCTTGGCACCAACGGTTGGTTCTTTTGTTTCTGTTTAAGGTGGAGAATTCTCAGGCGTTCGTGTGGCTCTCTCAGCTGAGACATCGCTGGGATGAAATGCAGAAGCATTGTTTTGCCAACATATGTGATGCCCAGTTTCTGTACTCGTATGAATATCTGGGCAACACACCGCGATTAGTCATCACTCCGCTAACAGACAGGTACGTAGGCAGCGTTGGTTCACAGAGCTCTAGTTTTCTCTTGAGTGTCACGATTCCAGTAAATGATAAAAGATTCATTGCACAAATAAAGATTTCTGTAGTTTTTAGAAGCAGTAGCTGCATTCATGTTTATTTAATTTGTCTCAGAAAATTGCATACATTTTAAAAATAGAATGGTACATTGGTAAAAGCAAACATTGACAACAAAAAACTAATGTTTTACATAAAGATTGTGAAAAACAGTAACAGATAAAAAAATAGCTTTTAAAACTAGAAATTTAAACAAAGGCCTCGCTTTTGAGTCCCTCATCACTTTTACTCTTTGTGTGGGACACAAACTGACATTTTAGGCATTCTAAATGACTAAATCCATATTTAAAAATAACTACAATATGCGTGTATTTGTGCATGTGTGATCCTGAAATAACAGTTGTAGAGTTTGAAGTTGTTGGATGGTCTCTTTACATATCTAAGGGTCAAAGCCCACAGACTCAACAGCCACTTTTACCTTCTTCTTTTGGAGCAGTAAACTCTGTTGTATTTGCTTTATCTTTTCATTCCTCTTCTATGCTAAAAGTCATTCTGCAGCCTGGACTGCAAGACACTTTGTGAAAGTACTCTATAAGTCACATACAATCCCTGCAACACAACTCAGACGCAAGACATTTCACAAGTCTACCCATAGGTGGCACTGATATTTGTTTGACTCCTTATGTCGGCAGCTGAAGGCCAAAGGGCAACAATGTCTTTGCTCGTGTGTGAGTGTGTGTTCATTTATGTGTCTGTTAGCAAAATATCTCCAGTACCACAAAATTAATTTTAATGAAACTCTCAAAAAGTAATCATTGGATGTATAGCTACAACCTTTGGAGTCAACACCATTCAAGATGGCTGCCACAGCTAAGCGACCTTATCAAACAAATATGGTTATAACTCAGCCAGGTTTACAGATACTGAGCTAAAACTTATATACTTACTTATAACAACACATATGCCGAATGCTAACTAACTAATTAACTTTAGCCAACACAATAGTGGCTATAATTTTGTCAGTTTTACAGATACTGAGTTAAATTTATAAGGGGTGATAGCTGAGAATCATCTTCGGCACATACTCTAAACTCTAACACACGTGTCAAATTCAAGGCCCACAGGCCAGATCTGGCCCTTGGTAACATTTTATCTGTCCTCCAAGATAACATTTAAATTTTATTAGATCTGGCCCTCCAGTTTGTGACAGATTGAGTCTCTATCGCTTCTCATTTTACTTAAAAAAACTGAGCCTATTTAGTGAAGTCTTCTCGTGACAGTTACTTTGAAGCCAAGGAAATTAAGTTTTATTTTCTCAGTAATCTTTGATTTTGACATGGAAAGGGCAACAGAGAAATGTCAGGAAACAATACTTTGGAGGGGAACAGCACTTGTCACACCTGATACCCAGGTAGCAGGGAAGACTTAATGGTTTTAGAAATCTGTTTGGCTCCTTAGTCAATAATGCTTATCCTTTAGGCTGGATTCATGAGCTCTAAGGAAGCTGAACTGATCTAGGGGTGGTGGAAATGATCCAGTTGAGACAGAGATTGAAAGACATTTTCTTCCCCTTCTCTCGCCATCTTATCTTTGTATTATATTTTATTTGAAATGTCTGCTCGTTCAGTAAATTGTGGGTCAGCCATTTTGTTGTGGTATTCAAAAATGTAACTGGAATTTATAAAACTCTAGAAATGGGTCAAGTTGTACAGTAAAAGTAGTATAAACAAATTGTATGCTACATTGGTGGAAATAGGCCATATTGCATTGCAGTCTGACCCAACACAGCAGGCTAATCTAGGCTAACGATAATGTCTACATCCCATTATTGTGATTTTTAGGCTTGTTGAAAATGGCTTTAATTCTCTAGACATCTTTATAAAGTGGTTCACCTCCTCCTCTGTCTGAGTTGCAGAGAAGACATGAGAAAAATAGGAATTGAAAGTATATTTAAAATGTTTAAATCTAAATAACGATTTATGTGATATCTGACTGTGAATACTCGGAGCAAAGTCATAAAGTACGCTGCATTCAAGCAGTGTTCAAAATGTAAAACCCCTGAGCTGTCCCCTGTATAGTCTTAGTATACAGGGACCACAATGGAGCGGGTGAGTGAGTGAGTGAACAAGTGAAACATTTTGAACACAGCCATGGTTTAGCTCAGAGATGAGCCACAAATCTGGGACACTCTGCTTATACAGTGGCTGTTAGCCCGTCCAGCTGGATTACTGAGTCAGAGACGTTGCTATGGAGATGAGTTTCAGACATAAATAACATGTCAGTCGCTAACTTTGTGTTGCATGTGGAACTACAGCTGTAAATAATTCCATTTTGTCATTTGACATTGGCAAAAAAACAACAAAAAAAAAACAGTGATGTTATTTTCCCTCTGTTAGCTTTAAGCCATACCCACCTAGCAACTCTGGTTCCTACATTTTGTCCTTCAGCACACTTCATTGTGTTCATCCCCACTCAATCACCTGGATGTCCCCTCAAAAGTTTATACAGTTTATTTTACATAACAGCACATCTGTAATCTCCTATACACTCAATGAAAGGTTCTCTTGATCTCCAAGAATAATTCTTAGCTAATGGAGACTAAAACATGGCTAAACTTATACTTATTCTGGAGTAAGAGTGGCCTGTGTGCCTACAAGTTTATATTTTTGAATTTATTTATTTATTTTTTCCATTACATATTCCCTGAATGGTGCTGAATTACATGGAGGAAAGTAAGGTATTTTCTTTTTCAACATCACTGATGTCACTCAAAAATTGACAAATACCTTTTCCTGACTGTCCGTATACTGTAAATCCCTTCCATTTTTGTTTGGACTGATTAAACTGTTTGCATACAGTCAAATTTTATATTCAGAAGCTAAGCCCACAGTACAGATAACATTTCACAGGGCAACACATTTATCTCAGTGACTACTGTCATCTTGGAATTTTATCCTGTTTTTACTCACTAGCCACTTGATTAAGTGCACTTGTTTAATTGTTTGTCATAACAAATAGCTAATCAGCCAATCACATGGCAGCAACTCAATTCCTTCAGGCATGTAGACGTGGTGAAGACGACTTGCTGAAGTTCAAACCAGGTATCAGAATGGGGAAGAAAGGGGATTTAAGTGACTTTGAATGTAGACTGGTTGTTGGTCCCTGATAGGCTGATCTGAGGATTTCAGAAACTGTTGACCTACTAGAATTTTTACACAAAACCATCTCTAGCATTTAAAGACAATGGTCCAAAACAAAGAAAATAGTCAGTGAGAGGCATTCTGGACATAGTGTGGACATAGAAGCCTTGTAAATGTCAGAGGAGAATGGGCAGACTGGTTTGAGATGACAAAAAGGCAACAGTAGCTCAAATGACCACTTGTTCCGACCAAGGTCTGCAGAATACCATCTCTTAACAAACAACACATCCAGCCTTGAAGCAGATGGGCTACAGCAGCAGAGGACCACACCAGGTGCCCCTCCGGTCAGCTAAGAACAGGAAACTGAAGCTACAGTTCATACAGGTTCACCAAAATTGGACAATAAAAAAATTGGAAAAACATTGCCTGGTCTGATGGGTCTGGATTCACTGAACTCTAACAGTCTTCACAGCCACCAGATCTCACTCCAATTGATCTTCTTTAGGACGTGGTGGAACAAGAGTCTCACGTCATGGACAAGCTGCTGACAAATCTGCAGGAACAGCATGATGCTTACATGTCAATATGGACCAGAATCTCTGAGGAATGTTTCAAGATATTGTTGAATTTATAAACTGGTAATAGTAAGGTGTACATAATAAAGGGGCTAGTGAATGTATGCAAGCCAGAAGGCTTATACAAAGCTTGGCAAGATAGACCACTAGGCCATAACAACATCATGTCTCATAAACTATAACTTCTTTATGGCAAAGATG
>JAOXNZ010000064.1:7172603-7189860 GCA_028566095.1 Kryptolebias brasiliensis | reverse complement strand
GTATGGCTCTTCAAGGACACCAGGACTGAAGACACATTGGGACAGACCAAGCAAGAGATCCTTCCTGCCCACAGCCAAAAAGGTTGCTGTGGCAGCAAAATGTACAGGAAACTAACTCAGAGGATCACAAGGCAACACAAGGCGCAAACCTAATTGTGGCATAACACCAACAATGAATGAGTGGAGTTGAGGTGCAATGGAACAGAATATATAGGCTGGGGCTGATGAAGAAGTTAGACACAGGTGACTGATTATAAACTGAGAACGGGTGTAGATGGGTGTGGCGGGCTGACATGGAAAAGTACTGACTGAGGGAGAAGGTGGCAGATAACACAGGGAGGCCCAGGGAGCTATACCAAACAAGAAACATCACAACAAAACCACAGAGAACAAGAACTGAATACAAGAACTACAGATCTCATAAAGCAGACTATAATCATATAACCTAACACAAAGGTTTACCAAAAAATAACTTAAAGAACACAGATCCTGACACTCTGTTCTGGAAAGCTAAAACATGAGGCCACCTCCTCTTTTTTTTTTTTAATCTTTCTCGTTTGATGTAGATATTTTCCTTTAACCCCTTCTCAAACCATCTATCTGCTCTTTCTAAAGTATGAACATTAATGTCCTCAAAAGAGCATCCCTTATCCTCAAGATGGTCTGGGTCAGACTACACTGGATCAAACATCTCCATGTTTGAACTTTTTACAAGGAGTTTCTGGCATTTTAACTCTTTTGTTTCTATGTGTCATTTCATGGAACAAAACAAGCTTCATTGATGTTTTGATGGAAACTGTGTGTGTGTGTGTGTGCTGCAGCTGTTTGTTTTTGCAAACCCCGTCCCCCCTCCGTTGTGTTAGTGTGACTGAGTGATCTACTCATCCATGAAGAGATGTTCCTTCTCTTTCCAGCTGTCGACTCGCTCCACTCTTTTACCCCTCGCATGTTAAATTCATGAAGCAGGATTCAGAGGTTCAGACCGAGGCGTACAACACTCACACAGTTCATCCTGATAACTCATTTAATCATAATGTAGACAAATAAAGCCTTTGTTGTTCACCCATCCATTTCACCCTGCTTCAAAGCATGTTCATATCCGTGATAAAGTTTTGTCACTTTATGGGAATCAAAAAGGTGCACACTGCCTAACAACTTGACAGGGTGTTACAAACTGACTGCAGGACATGTTGTGTGATAATAATGTTATGCTAATAAGTAAGTGCTGAGAGGAGTGTGTTAATTGACAGTTTTCAAATGATTCAGGCCGGGCATGGTTGGCTTTTATAATGAGAAATGTTGAGAAAGTGGTTGGACCACAGATGGTTCTGTTCACACATTTGTGGCCCCTCAGTAAGTTTTATTAAAGTTTTTTTTTTTTTTTTTTTGAAAGACATGAATTCAGGAAGTGTCAGATGAGATGACAGAAGAAAAGTCTTATTCCTGCACGTACAGGTTCTACAACACCTCTGAAGGACACTGCATTATCTTGGCAGGTGACACCTGTGATATTCCTTACATTAAGGCTGTAAAGTTGAAGTCTCCAGTGACTGACAGGGCTGAAAACATAGTGTTCAAGATTAAAGTCCTTCTTCATCTTTTGTTTTGCTGCAGACTGTATAAATCCAAGAACTGGTGTTTTGTCTCATCATTTAAATTTGTCATCATAAGTCCATTCCTGCATTTCAGGACTGCAACACAGCCTACAATGAAAGATTCAAGGTCAAATTAAGACTAGATAAAATTTATGGCCTAGCATCCTTTGAAGGAATGCATATCACTCACTTCCTTTTATACCAGTGTGTTAAACTAAGATTATCTTATGATGAGAGGGGACAGTTATAGCCTTTTTGGTCAAACCTTGTAAATGACATTGTATGTGATCTCATGTGATAATGCAAGATCTTTTAGTGTTCAAAATATGTGTTGAGGATAAGTCTCTATTACTACCACATCAAACTTTACCTCTATATCTATTTGGCTGAGTTAAAGCTATTTTGTATTGGCTAAAGTTAGTTATCAGTGGTGGCCATCTTGAATCGGGTTGACACTAAAAGTGAATCAGTTGTAGGTATACATCCAATGATTACTTTCTGAAGGTTGCATAACAATTTGTCCAGTGGTTCACGAGGTATTTTGCTAAGAGACAGACACACAAACTCATGCACAGACAAAGGCAAAGACATCATCAACCACCTTCACCCTTTGGTGGTGGGTGATAATAAAGTTTTGTCAATAAAAACTCTGTGGTTAATTATAACAGCAGTTAAAATAAATGTGAAAATACTACTTTTCTTCTTTTATTTGGACTTGTGTTACTCTAACTTTGGCTGTACAGACTTATAATGTTTGGTTTATAAAGAGTCTGAGAATTGAGAATTCATGGTTCTCTGCATTACGCTCACCTGCAGGTGAAAAGCATTCAGGATGCTATTCGTGACAAGAAGCAGAGGTTTAACTTCATGGGGGAGGAGGTGAATCTTTGTTCCTCTGTGGGAATCTTCATCACAATGAATCCAGGTTATGCAGGTCGGACTGAGCTGCCGGAGAACCTGAAGGCTCTGTTCAGGTACCATTTTTGTTTGTCAAATAAACTGAAAGTGAGGCCTGTAACTGTAGTTTCAATAAATGTTGAGTATAACCATTGAGTGCCTTTTTCCCTTTGGCCCTCAGACCCTGTGCCATGGTGGTGCCAGACTTTGAGCTGATCTGTGAAATCATGCTAGTAGCTGAAGGTTTTGTCAGTGCCCGGATCCTTGCTGGGAAGTTTATCACTCTGTACACGCTGTGTAAAGAGCTGCTGTCTAAACAGGTAAAACCTTTATCTATTTCAGATTTTTATGGTTGGAAAGCATGTCTTTCTTTCTAAATGTAAAATAAACTTTTGACAAAGAAATAACACAGAGGCACCTTAAGCGCTAACTTTAAACTGCACAAAATAATTCTGCATGTAATACTTGACTCATCTATGTCAAATGTTACATGTTATGAATAAGAAGCTAGATGGAGTTTTCTACTTAATGTTTCTTTAATCTCTCTTTGACTGCACCTGTTTTATATTTCATGTCATTATGTACAGTGCCTTGCAAAATTATTCATTCCTCTTGGTGTTCTATTTTTTTGCCTTACATCCTGAAATTAAATTACATTTTTAATTTTGTTAAAACCAATAATTTGACAAAACATACTTTACCTTCATTCAGGTTGATGAATGAGGAAATAAAAAAAAAATTCTAATATTAAATTGCAAAGTAGTGCATCCATATGTATTCACCCCTTACGCTTTGAAACCCCAATTATTACCTTCACAATCCATAAATTGTTAAATATGACACACCTATAGGCAAGCTAAGTGTCAAATGAAATAAACCTGTCAAATAAATCATCACCAGTTCAACACCTCTAAGCAGTGCGGGCTCTCACCAAGAAAAAGACATCATAAAGACCAATGAACTCTTCACACAGGTCAGAGACAAAGTTGTGAAGAAGTACAGATCAGGGTTAATAAAAAATACATAAAAAATCCTAAACCCTGAACATCCCACAGAGCTAAATTAAATTCATTATTAGGGAACGAGAAGATTATGACACCACAACAAACCTGCTAAGAGAGGGTTGTCAACCAAAACTCACATACAGAGTGGAGAAAACAGAGAAACATGCAGAAGGTCAAAGATAACCCTGGTTGAGCTGGGCAGCTCTTCTGCAAAGATGGGAGGATCTGTCCAAAGGACCACTATAAGCTGCACAGAGCTGAGCTTCATGGAAAAGTGGTAGGAATAAAACAAAAAGGAAAATTTCTTCTCTGAACATGTGGAAAAAGGTGATATGGTTATATGAGATAAAACCCAAACTTTTAGGCCATCAAGAACACCATGTCTAATGCAAATCTACCAGGTCTTATCATGCCTAACACCATCCCCACAGTGAAGCACGATGGTAGCAGCATCCCGAGACCCTAAACTCACTGCTGAAGCAACATTCCACTGGTTTAAGGAGAACCTGTTAAATGTCCTGGAATGGACTAGTCCAATACCAGCTTCAATTCAACCTAGAATCTCTGCACTTTGGTTAATAAGAATGGACAAATCTTCCAGTGGTTATGTGGACCAAGCTCATGGTGACAAACCTGAAAAGACTTGATGCTGTAACTGCAGGAAAAGGTGGAACAACTTTAGAATTATGTTCCTCAATGGAATCTTGGGAAAAGTTTAAATATCCCATCATCTACAGTTCATAATACCATCAAAAGAATCTGGAGAATTTTCTGAACTCAAAGGACAAGGCTGAAAGTCAATATTGGATGCTCATGATCTTCAGGTCCACAGTATTAAAAACAGGTCTATTTCTGTTCTGAACGTCACTGCATGGGCTCAGGAACACTTCCGCCAATCACTGTAAAGAGCTGGTTAAAGCTCTATCATATAAAGAACAAGCCATTCACTAGCAAGGACCACGCCACAAAGATATAAGAAAAAAGATTTTTTGCAGGAAGGGGATGAAGGGATGAAAGAGCTTGGCTTGGTCATCTGGGGAGAATGCTGGAGGGCTAGAGAGATGAAGACTCAGCGTGGGGGGTATAGTCTTTGGAAACATTAGTTCTTTTTATTTCCAGAGCCTGCATAGGACCCCCCCCCCAGACAGAACCTGCAGCAAAAGGAGTAAAGCATGGTTATGTGAAGATGATGGGATGAAGGGATGAAAGGAAAGAAAAGGGAAGAGGTGATGGGATGAAGAGAGATGAGGTAAAAGGGGTAGAGGGTAAGGGAGGGTGGGTTTGATGAAACATAACAGACCGAAAAGTATGGGTGAGCAGAGTACTAATACGCTGCTTGGGAAATTGGAGGTGTAGTTTGGGCGTGGCCCTGTTCCCGAACCTATGTTAACATATTGGCCTGAGTGGTAGTAGATGAGTGAAGCTTGAAGGTTCTTGCTTTTTGCACCTTTTGAGAAGCATGGGTATGTGACAATGAGGGATGGATGAGCAGCTGTTACCCATTCCCAACTTGAAGAAAAAAATTGATGCCAGACAGGTAGGTCTGAATGGTAGAGGAACATATTTTGAGGACAGAATGAGAGTAAATAAGGAAGAGACTAATGGATGTGACGTTGAAAGACAGAAAATGGAGTTGATGAGCTGTATGGAAAGATTTGAAGCAATTCTAGCCTGACAAATAGGCTGACAGAATGCAAGGAGCCAGGCTATTGAGGATGGATTCCTGAGAAGCATTGAGGAGGTAGAATAACTGAGGAGTTAGTTGAATATTGTTGAAGAAAATGGAGAGACTGGAGTTGGATGAGTTTCTGAATCTGGGGCCAGGAGTCTGAATTTCTGAAAAGAAAAGCGAGACAGAGCATCAGCAATGACGTTCTGAGTTCCTGGAATATGAGCTGCTTGAAGCAGAAACTGGTGTTGGGCAGAGACCAGAGTAAGTCTGCAAATAAACTGCATGATTTCTGCAGAACAAGATCGGCCTTTGTTGATGATTTCTACAACTGCAATGTTATCTGAGAGGATGAAGATAGACTTTTTTGACTATTTGTGCCCCCAAAGGATTGCTGCAATGATGATGGGGTAAAGTTCATAAAGTGCAGATGAGGGTGAAATTGATTCATTCTGAATAGACGTGAACTCTTGGGGCCACTTGGCTGCAAACCACTTGCCTTTGTAATAGCCGCCGAAGCCTATTATGTGTGTAGAGTTGATTGTCATCTGGATGGGTGAGAAAGTCGTTGTAAAAGAAAGATATGTCGTTTCATGAGGAAAGAAAATGGTGCCAGAGACGCATTTCCATCTTGCAGGAGCGATCGAGGATGAGTGAACCGTGAAGAGAAGGGATGCTAGCTGCTTTTGACAAAAGATTAGAATTGAAAGATTTACCCTGAGGAATGATTCGAAAGGCATAGTTCAGATGGCCAAGAAGTGATAGCAACTGTCATTTGGAACATCTATTGGCGAGTAAGAAGTTTGAGAGAAACAAGGTGATTCGATGAATCTTTTTGGAAGGTAAAGATGCTTGAAGGGATGAGGAGTCGAGAGTAATGCCCAAGAACTCTAAAGAGATCCATGGGCCGATAGTTTTCTCTTTAGAAAGAGGGACGCCCAGCTCTGAGAAGGCTTTGATTAAAGCGCTGAGCTCGTAGCGAGGAGGAGAAGATGGGGAGGCCACTATCAGGAAGTCGTCGAGAAGATGGATCATGTAAGGGAAATGATAACTGTTAATGAGAACCCAGCATAGAACTTCTGATAGGTAATTTAATATTTTGGGGCTACTTCGACAGCTGAAAGTGAGATGAACTGCGAAGTAGGAATCTCCTTTCCAAAACACACCAAAACAGCCAAGATCATTGAAATTATTGCAGATCATTCTGCCTCCCTGGTACAGGATGGAATGGCCCCGTTTGTCGATACCGTTAGGAGTTGGGATGTTAACTGAGGGACAGAAGTCTCTGGTTTTGGGGATGATAGGATGGGGAGGGGCAGCGGGGAACAGACAATCAGAGACTGAAGAGGTGCGGACTGAGGAATGAAGGCAGAGAGGGATGTTGTAGAATTGTTGTAGGTGGCCTGCAGCCTGGTTAGTGAAAAGAATGTGATATTGATAGAGGCCAATGCCTGTGAATCGGAGAGCCATATCAAGAATGATGGAAAGATAGTCATCAAATTTGGACCTGCAATCTGCATAAACTGAGCATATGGTATCCCTGAACAGTGAGAACGCCAGAGCAAATTCAGTGGGAGTGAGGTCTTTAGAACAAGGACCTAGTGGATGGCTTAATTGAATAAATCCCAAACTTCTATGTAGTTCCCTAGGCTGACTGATGCTGATTAGAGATGGCTGAAGTAGTTGGGCTGAGTCTACATAATTACCATTTAGAATTTGTTGGCATAACGAGGGGGAAGTGGGAGAAGAACGTTGAATTGATGAGGAGGGGGCTGGACTGGAGGAACTGCTGTGGCAAGATTGTAAGGGTTATTGCAATTAGGAAACACATTTGGGAATGGGGGAGGGAAGGGGTTGAGGAGGGAAGGGGGAAAGGATTGATCAGAAGGAAATGGAGGAGGAAGTCCTGGAGTATTTGGCTGAGCTGGATTTGCAAGCGTTTGGACACTTTGAAAGGAGTGGGAGCCAAACTAGACTGAGAGGCAGAAGGAAGAGTAGAAGGAATGTGTTTGCACGGGTATTTTGTGAAGCCTGCGAGGGCAGGGTTGAAATGATGGTGGATAAGAGCTGGGAAAGGTGGACAGAGAGGATGCAGGCACAGGGGGAGATACGATCTGGTCCCCACAAGGGGGAGCTGTCTGTGAGTGAAGATCCGTAAGCCGGCAGCAGAATGACGTCACCGGGTATGCTGGAGGAGGAAGCCGAAAGCCCGGGAATGTTCGAACATCAGCGGTGCTGTGGGTTGTTGAGGTACAGAGGATGAAAGCAGTTGGAAGAGTCTTAACTTGTTGTCTGGGCGGCTGAAGGGAATTCCCTTTTCTTTTAGAGAGCGTTGAAGGCAAGCAACGGTCCAGGATTTGAGGACTTGATGGATTGGGACACCTGGAGAGGAATGCTGTGACGTGGATGTGTTGATGTTGCTTGGCTGAGAGACTCTGGCAGCCCGATGCGGCCCGGAAGAACAAACAGGTCGCTTGATGCTTCTAAGCGGTCCGTGGCCACTGGACTGCAATGTTGTTGAAGGTGGGAGATGTACCTCGGACAGATGTTGAACTGGAAGTACTGTGCTGCAAGACTGAGCTTGAGGGTCGAGAATCACGGAGTGCAGGCGATTATGACCTGGAGCTTGTCTCGTTACTGGAGGAGGAGATTTTCTGGCAGCAGATGCGGTTTTCAGGGTGTTCAGTCAGAAGGGCTGAGCTGAATAGCCAAGTCCATGGTGAGTCAAATTGCTTGAATGACAGCAAGAGTCTCAAGTCTGACAGTTGACGAAATGTAACAGACCGAGAAGAATGGGTGAGCAGAGTATAAATAGGCTGCTTGGGAAATTGGAGGTGTGGCTTGGGCATGGCCCTGCTCTCGAACCTAAGTTAATATATTAACTTCATTTTGTGAACACTATCCAGAAATGCTGCCGTCTTCTCTGGACTAAAGCCCATTAAAAGTATACTGGGGCAAAGTTGAAAACTTTTCTGTAGTTAGACAAATCAAAATTTGAAATTCTTTTTGGAAACCATAGATTCTGAATGCTCTATATTAAAGAGGAGAGGGACCACCCAGCCTGTTATAAGCATACAGTACAAAAGTTTGCCTCTCTGATAGTATGGGGGTGCATTAGTGCTTCAGGCATAAGCAGCTCTGGAAAGGCACCATCAATGCAGAAAAGTATTTGCAGGTTTTAGAAAGGTTCATGGATATAGGAGGTGTTGGTAACAGCTTCACAGGGACTCAGACCTCTTATACCGTTTATAAAAGCCTCAGCATTTCCCCCAAAGGTTTTCAGATACATGAAAGTATTTTAGAGTTGACAGTACACTGACACTTGAGTTGAGCAGAGGTGTTTTCATATCCCCATTCTGATGCATGATCTGTTGATGTTGTTGTTGTCAGGTGACTCACAGAACAGCTGCTGCTGTCTTTGACCTGTAGATTTTAAATGACAATCATATAGTGATCTGGTTTATCTACAGAAACAGGAGCAGCTCACAGATGTCTCAGAACACACATGCACTGTATACGCACACACACACAAATACACATATACATATACAGGGGAACTGGAATCAAACCAAAGGAGTGAGCATTTGAAAATACTTCACTCTGTCACATTGTGCAGCATTCTTTGTCCTGATTGTCTGATGGGGAAGGGATCTGTGCGGGTGATTGACAGTTATTGCTAAACAAATTGTGAGCAGTCACAAAAAGTTGAGTTTTGGTTAAACAGTTCACTGGTTGAACAACAATAAACTAAAACAGCAACATGATATGCCTGTATGTAATTATTTTATACTAGTTAATGCAATAATCTTTCATTCCAACTTTTTAATATCTCCTCCTTTATATTTAGGCTATAAAACATGTGCATACTGTATATGCATGGGGGTCATAAAGTGTGATAAAATGGGGAAGCAAAACCAGGAATATACAAATGTAATTACCAGTTGTGTCAGAGCTGCAGCCATATTGCCCACAATCTTATAATAGTGCCATCAACAAAACACAGCTGTTTAGTGTGGTGGAAACATAACACGGTTGTTTTACAGTTTGATGCCAGAATACTGGCTTTATTTCTTTTTCTAACCAACTGTGGCCAAATACAGACCTAAAACAAGATGTAGGCATTTACAAAACTTTCTCTTTAAGATCAAATTTCATCCGATGTTAGCATTCTAAGAATCACTATGTGCTTCCACATTGTTGTTGCACTTGTTGGACCTTATTTGTCACTTTATATAATTTATCTTCAGTTTCCTTGGAAGTTAAAGCTTTAACACTAGTTCTGTTTTAAACCTGTCGGTCCCAAATGTGTGTGATGCTCGTGAATTTATTTGTGTTCTCTGCTCTTTTCATGTTGGGATAGAAAGTTGGGCAGACTGGTGCTATGCAGAGACAAGTCCTAAGCACTCCTTATGCAACGGCATTGGTTTTATGAATCTCAGTCACTCAGTAGTCATATTTGGATGTTGACTTTATTTTTTCAGGTTTTCATTTGCATATGAATACTTAAGTTTTTAGAGGCGGCAATAAAAACAGCAGCAAAGATGAAATTCAATTTCACAGCATGTAAAACTGAAGGACCCCTCAGAGAACAGATGAGAGGGACATCCATTTTATTTATTTGTTTCAGTCCTTGTCGTGTGAGCAGGACAATGAAAAAAAATTAGTTTTTACTTTGTGAAAAGAAAATATTTTAGGTCCAGAGCAGCTGTAATTACATGTGACTGCTACTTATTGTTGCCATTGACATCACAATAAACACATAAATATCAAACTTTCACTTCTGTAAAAAGTTGTGTTTGAGCATTGTCTATACGATGCAAGATGTACAAACACTTTCAGTTTACATATATTCTTGTTTTTAACTAATTTTGCTAGGGTTATGTTCCTAGAGCACCTGTAAATTATGGAAAAACTGCAAATTTTAGATATTGTAAAAAATGCCTATAAATGCCTGTTTTTATAGTTTCAGTCCTAAATATGCTCTCAAAACACTTTCATTTATTATTAAACTCAGCTTAATACAAACTCCACTCCTCGAGGGCCACTCTCCATGTTTTAGATGTGTTCTTGCTTTAAAACATCTGGTTTGAATGAATGCCTTGTGGACATGCTTCTGAAGAACTTGATGGTTTGGTGAGGAGGTAATTAACCATTTGAATCAGGTGTGTTGGAGCTGAAAACAACTAAAACTTTCAGGACAGTGGCCCTCGAGGCCTGGAGTTTGACACCCCTGGCTTAATACATTGCACTTAAAAAAAGAAAGACTGTATACTGTACAGTACTGTTCTCTTATGTCTCTTTCAGTTCTAGACTGTAAAATACTGATGTCACCCCTGTATGTACTGTAATGTACTGAATTTACATTAATATTGTAGCGTTTTGCTAACTGCTAATGGTAGTAAAGTCAGTCACATTCCAGACAACTTCTGCTCATGTCACTCTTTTATTTTCTATTCATATTTTTTAAACAAATATCCAGGAAGTGCTTTTCCTCCTTTTATACACCAGCCACAACATTTGACCCACAGTGCCAGCTTCACAGTCAACAGCAACAAAGCCAAAACATAAATGTCAAACCAAAACTAAACGGAACAGCTGAGAAAACCAGCCTATCTGAACACACACTGAGTAGAATTCCATACATTTTCATGCCAGGGCTTCCCAGAAGCTTTTGCAGTTCACCCAGCCTTGCGTGGCAATATTTATGTTAGAAAATTGGTAAATTATGTTGTTCCTAGGGTGGCACAGAGCTGTCGCCTCCCAGCAAGAAGGTTGCAGGTTCGCATCCTGGCCTGGGGCCTTTCTGGGTGGAGTTTGCATGATCTTCCTGTGCGCACGTGTGTTTACTCCGGGGACTCCGGTTTTCTCCCACAGACCAAAAAAACATGCATGTTAGGTTCATTGGTAACTCTTAAAAAATTGTCCCTAGGTGTGAGTGAGAGTGTGAATGGTTGTTTGTCTCTTTTGTCTCTATGTGGCCCTGCGATGGACTTGCGACCTGTCCAGGGTGTCCCCCACCTCTCGCACAATGACTGCTGGAGATAGGCACTGGCTCCCCGTGACCCGGAATGGAGAAGCGGTTGGATGGATGTTGTTCCTAATAATTTACAATGAAAATGAATTAAAAATTATATATTGTCATGAAAAAAGCCATAATAAATTATGGTTTGATATTTGCAGTTTCTGCAAAATTGCTAAAGTTTCCATGAAGGTTCTAAGGTTCTAAATAATAAACAAGTCAGTGTTTTTTTTTTTCGTCTTTGTAACAGTTGTTTGTAGACAGACGTGTATTCTCTTAATTTGTAGCAAAAGCTTCAGTTAAAACAGTAACATCAACAGACAGATATGCACAGCATCACTAAGTTGATTTGACGTGAACAGTTGTTTAAAGAAATCAAACAGATTAAAAATAAAATCACAACTTTCCTTTTAGAAGGTTTGTTGTACAGTAATTAAATGCATCATATTTTTCTAGCACAAATCACAAAAGAGAGAGAAACTGCAGCTGAAGCCGCTGCTCTCTGTCTGGCTAAATGTGACATTTTCTTTAGTTTTCATGCACTGTTTTGTTAATAACAACACTGAGTCATTGTTAGATGCCAACTGTAAGGCAAATCTGCACACCACTGACTGTGGAGATAATTCCTCATGTGAAGTAAAATTTCTCAAGTTGACAAGTCCTCCATAAGGACTTCAGTGATATACCTTACTAATGTTTCTGTTGGCAAATCTGAATGTTAAACTTGCGATATCACTAGACCTACCAGGTACTAAACTTAAGTCGTTTTTCGACTGTCCAGTCTCAGCATGACTCGCTTCACCCTCATTTGACCCAACTATGTTCTACATGGTCTCTGTGGTTTTCCATATAACTGAGTGCTGCCTCAATGTGCGTGTGTTGTCATAGTACGATTGCCCAAAACTTACCATTTATGGGTAAATAAGTGAAATAAAGTTACAAAACACTCACTAATCTCTGCCCTGGCCGAGTCAAGGCCTATAAATCCAGCCCATTTGGTCTAACTCCCTCTGAATTCTGTTATCACCCAACAAGCACTAAAACATCTGCACTGCCTCATAGTACCACGATGTTAGTTTACATATTGCAATTTCAATGTATATATTATGTTTTTTTTTTTTAAGTAAATAACAAAAACTAATGCTGCAGTTGTGAGTTTTTAAAAATGGCAGGTTTCTTGTGAAGGACATGCACTCATGATTGACATCGCTCACTGGCCAATGGGCTGCAGTTTACTGACATCAGATCTTTAACTCAGCTCAGCTTGCTTGGAACCTCGGTTGAGGAGGTTGTATAAGATCTTTGCCTAAAACATTGGCTATAGCTTTTGGAGTCAACCCTGGTTGTCTACTAGCAAAAAAAAAAATCAAGCACCAAACAGATTTTAATCAAACTCAGTAAGTAATCATTGGATGTAGGTCTACAAATGACTAACATTTTGAGTCAGTTCAGTTAAAGATTGCCATCAGAAATAATCTACTTTAGCTTACAGAAAGATGAACTCAGTCAAGTTTTACAGATATAGAGCTAAAGTTTGATGTGGTAGAAGCTGAGAGTCATTCACAACACCAATTAACACATTTTGCGAGATCCCGTAATAGCACATGAGATTGTGCAAAAGGTAACTTTAAAGGTTTGACCAAAACTATTATAATTCTGTCATTTCTCATCACAGTATTTTAGTTTAAAATTCTGCATGTAAGACGGTGGGCAATATGCATACCTTCAAAGAATGCTAGGTCTTTCATTTATAAATTAAACTTGTGTAGCGAGCCATCTATTTTTCTCTGCATTTACAGTTTTCCCTGTTCTTCCCTGTAGGATCACTATGATTGGGGCCTCCGAGCCATCAAGTCAGTGCTGGTCGTAGCTGGCTCTCTGAAAAGGGCCGACCCTGACCGAGCCGAGGACCAGGTTCTCATGAGAGCTCTGAGAGATTTCAACATTCCCAAGATTGTGACCGATGACATGCCTGTGTTCACGGGCCTCATAGGAGACCTGTTTCCCTCCCTGGACGTCCCCAGGAAGAGAGACCTAGACTTTGAGAGACATGTGAAGCATTCTGTCCTGGATTTGAAGTTACAGGCTGAGGACAATTTTGTACTGAAGGTATATCACCCCTGACAGTCTTCATGTTTGCTGCAGCTGATACAGTTTTAATTGCAACAGAAAAAAAATTATAGTCTTTGCTAAGTTTGACACTTAATCAGATGTGAAGGAAAACATAATCACATGTTGTATGAGAAATAAAAGCTGAGTTCCCAAATGGGGCTTTCATCTTCAACAATTTTGACAGATATTACTGTTGCACTGCTTTCATTTAGATTTATCTTGGTTCTCAACAAAAGCTATTTACCTCAAGTCATAATGTTCTGCTGGGAAACACGCATTAGTGTCAAACAAAACTGCAGTATCTGGATGAATTGGGTAAATATTGCCAAAAGCCAATGGTTAGCTGTGTTCAGGTGCCCAACGTGATGACCTAATTCCAGTCATTATATCACACACACACATACACACATACATACACACAACAGAAGGTGTTTATGTGTCAGAGATAGAAGTACACAGGACCAAGGGAAATAAGTGCAATCTGCCTCGGGTCAAATAGACACGGGAACCACATAATAACACTCTATCAACGGACGCTGGCGCTACACCACGCCACTTAACCCCCGACTTTGTGAGAGACGGCACAGAAATAAACAAAGAGGGGGAGAAACAGAGTGAAAGAGGGAGACAGAATGGCAGAGCAGTCAATAACAAGCGTATGCCCTCGGAGCTTGCACTTTTACTGCCTTTGTTTGGATGCCCAACCTTTTGATTTCAAGCAAGGCAGGACAGGCCCTGTGTCTTTAGCATTAGCCTCTGCTATCTTGTGCTCCCCCCACCCCCGCAGATCAAAGCAGTAATCAGGCGAGGCCTTTGAGAGCGCAGAGCCTCCTGCATTCCAGCTGAATGAATGGAGCAAGGAACCTGGTCGATGGCATTGATCAGATGAGCCATCTGAATTTTTGTGAGGAAATGGGGAGTAACTCTCCCTTTCTTCCATTTTCTCTGTCGTTGTTTCTTCTTCTGAAGTTGAAGTGCTACACTAAAAAAAAGTAGTTACTAAAACTTGACATATTTCATACACTAATTACTTCTGGTTAAGCACCCAGAAAGAATGGTCCAATTTGGCTGTGATTTAGTTGACTTTCAGACCAGTGATAGGTATGTAAATGATTCCATTTGCAAGGAGCTGAACCTCTGGAACCAGATTGCAAAAGTGGTGTTGTCACGACTGGTTCATAGTGTTATCAGGTAGTTTCTGGAGAGTCCAACAGTTAGTCAAATCAGTGGGTGAAGGTCAGCAGACACAGATGATGCCTTGTAGAAAAATTAGACAACATTAATAGCACTTGATGGAGGTTGATAAGGGTCACATTGTGGGTTTGCGTGAGGCCAGGTGTGTACAGATGTCACAGTGAGCTGAAGTTGGAACTAATGGATATGTGAGAACACACAAGCATGTTGTGAAGGTTCTAATCACCCTAGACAGACCCCACCAAAGGATAATTGTCATATTGTGTGTCAACCATTACAGAACCCCATGACATCTGCACCTTTCATCTGGAGACAGGCATTGGACTCTTTACAACACTTTGTGTCACCATGTTTCTATGGATTGGCATAACTTGGACTACAGGTTCATCCTCCCATGTGTATGCTGCCATTAACACCAGAGCAGAGATTGCTGAGTTTGGAGTGGTGTTGGAATGTGTACACCCATAGTGGCGCTGAGGGAAGAGAAACAATCCTTCCAGTGTTGTGCAGAGACACTCAAGTGTTACTCCTGACATCATGGTGTGGGTAGCAATAGGGTCTAAATTCAGGTCAGCTCTGGTAATGGCACGGAGCTATGTCAGTGACATCTTGCATCCACATGTTTAACCCCTCCTGAGACAGCACACTGGTACACTCTATCTACTGAGAGTATTACATTCCTGTTCTATACACGACATCTTGTTTCTTTGGACTGCCTGCATAATGTTGAGGTCCACCTGGTGACAGCCAGGTCTTCCAATCTTTCCCCAATTGAGCATGTGTGAGATCAACTCGAACATTGTTTCTGACCTAGTGTCAATCATCTGTGAGTTGACTCACTTCAGGAGAGGATACAACAGCTGTATGAGTCTGTTCAGCATCAAACCACTGGAATCCAAACCCAAAGCAGGACCACGCCCTTCTGACATGGGACCAACGGTGTGCCTGTTCTGCCAACTCACTTATCCCTTTGATCTGATATTATATTCACTGTAATACAGTCACATGACCTTTCAGCATCTGCAGTTTAATGTCATTTCCACTTTTTTTCAGCTGTTCCCTTTTCAGAGGTCGCCACAGCGACTCATCCTCCTCCATCTATTAAACAAGCAACAGTGATGATTTTTTTTCACTGTCAATCAGTTTGTGACTCGTTAGAAATCAGAGGCTTTTGTAATGAATGTAGAGTCATACAATGTCAGACATTTTTCAGAGGTTTAGCACATTAGGGCACTGTGCTGTGCCTCAGTGCTACACTCCGTATTGTCAGGGTGCATCAGATTATAGTCTCTATAAACCAGAATGAAGATGAGATGCAGCAGAACGAGCACCAAAGTGTTTGTGAAATGCTGTAATGTTCTTTAAAAGGATGTTAGGTTTTTATTTCAGGTCATGAGCAGTCTTTGTGAAAATTGTTTCTGTGTGTGTATGTGTTAGGTCGTGCAGCTGGAGGAACTCCTGGCTGTGCGTCATTCTGTGTTTGTGGTTGGGAATGCCGGCACCGGGAAGAGTCAGGTGATGAGGTCACTCCAGCGGACCTATCAGAACATGAAGCGTCGGCCTGTTTGGGCAGACCTCAACCCGAAGGCCGTGACCAACGACGAGCTCTTTGGAATCATCAACCCGGCAACCAGAGAGTGGAAAGATGGTGATTACTGAGTACTTCACAAATGGCATCTGATTAGTCCGAAGAGCTTAATGACATGTCTCAAACTCATCTTAACACAGGTCTGTTCTCCAGCATCATGCGGGAACTGGCCAATATTAGTCACAGCGGGCCTAAATGGATTGTTCTGGATGGAGACATTGACCCGATGTGGATCGAGTCACTCAACACAGTTATGGATGACAACAAGGTGTGAGAGGAATGTGTGACAACCAGTTGCAAAGCATACCCATCACAACTGGGCCTTCTCTTCTCTACCAAACCTCTCATACCAAACACACACGTAAATAACACATAGATACAAAACACATAAATAAAACAGATAGCAGTTGCAAATGTAGTCTTTTTCAGCTCTATGGCAACAATTATGGAGTAAACTGACAGCACAGTTTCTATACAGAAAGTACACAACATAATTACACCCAAATAGACCAGGTCAAATTTCTCTTAAACACATCATGCTTTCAGTAGTTGTGAGAGCAAAGTCTAAATGCATCAGTTGCAATGTGCATAATAAACTGAAGACAATCTTTCAACAATCATGGAACATAGTGCGAATTAAACCTGTTAAGTATAAAAGGCTACAACACTGTGGTGAAGGAATTCAAGTCACTTTGTACCTTAATCATTTCATACCTGTAAGTCGCTAAGGCAGGTACAAAAGGAGTCCTGGCAGGCAAGGTAGGTAGACTGGAGAGTCTAGGTAGAAGTGACCTGAACTGCAAAACTACAAATTGACAAAGAAACAAAGTTATCAGCACCCGTTGTTATAATTCTTACAAAGCAAAACAAGCCAATAAATAAACTATTTCACTCAACATTGATGTTAAATTTAAAATATTCTGGATTAATACATTTAATTAGCTCATACTTGTTTTTTCAAAAATTTTCATCATGATCTCTTTGTGCAGCTTTAAGCTAGTACCTCACAATGCTGTTAGAGACTAACTGGTGGCTCAAAAATTATAAAATTTTCAGTTGCAGTTTTACTGAATTCTTAGTATTTGTAGACAGCAAGGGTGGCACAGCGGCGTAGTGGTTAGAGCTGTCGCCTCCCAGCAAGAAGGTTGTAGGTTCGAAACCCGCCTGGGGCCTTTCTGG
>JAOXNZ010000064.1:7137129-7162849 GCA_028566095.1 Kryptolebias brasiliensis | reverse complement strand
CCCCAGGCCGGGTTTCGAACCTGCAACCTTCTTGCTGGGAGGCGACAGCTCTAACCACTACACCACTGTGCCACCCTCTACAAAAATATAATAAAAATATTATTAAAAAACTAGTCTAAATCTGGCTAATTTAATTTTAAAAGTGTACCCCAGTTCATTAGATCATAAAAGTGGGGGAGGCCTCCAAGGTTGAGACAATGTGGGCAAAAGTTGGCAATGCAATAATGTGCATAACCTAGAAAACAGTTTGACAAGCCTTGCAACCAAATATACATGGCAATTTTCCAAAACTTGCTACTCAAAACACACTTGGATGGCTCACTGCTCGCTAACACTCAGAACTCATAAGACTAAAATGAGAAATTTGCCTATTTTCTTGTAATGTTGAGTCACCAACTTCACTCTAAAAATAAAATATGGGTTTTGTTTAAACTGCATTGTTTACTATTAAATTTCAAAGTTCATTTTAACTGAAAAAGTAAGCAGGTTTTGAACCAAAGCAATAACTCAAATCTTAAAGCAGCTAAATACTTTTTATTAAATCCAGGGTATTCACTTTGCCAAAATATACTATTCCTTTTACTGAATAAAGACAGTAAAAGGTTGGAATTTGGGAACTATTTGGTAAGGACAGAGTTTCAAGTATCAATTTTTACATTTTTACTTTTAAACAACCAAGTTTGGTAGAACCAGTTGACATAAATAAGTTAAGTAATTCTAACATCTCATTTCTTAGAGTGTAGTCTCCAACAGTTGCGACCCAGTCAGGTACAACTTTTAGAAAAGAGTGATTTGTGTAATAGATTGTTAGCAGTTGATTAAAATCCTAAAGAAGAGATTTTCCCCCTTCAAACCCAGGAAGATCCCTGCTTTAGCATCAATATGTTTCAACTTTTCTGAGTATCAGAAGTAAGACGTGGGAGCAGGCCTGTGTAATTCTTCGTAAAAAAAGGATTTTGTTGCTCATCTCTCCGACACAGTGAGGCCATTCTGAGCATGGTTCCACTGCGTCAGACACTGGCTGACTGGCTTAGACACGGCCAGCCCATTAAAGATATGCTTGGAGGATTTCAGGTATGAAATTGAGAGGAAGAAGGTTGCTTCAGAGACACGCCAGCTTAAGTGGGAGCTGGGGCGTTCATATCAGCACAAGTCTGTGTGTGAGCCAGGGCATATTCAGGGTTTATGTGGCTGTGAGGCTGTTAAATAACGATTTTATTTTCTGCGTGTGTGTGTGTTCTGCAGGTATGACCGTAATAAGCTGCTTTTGAAAGAAATACACAACATTCAGTACGTGTCCTGCATGAACCCCACGGCCGGCAGTTTCACCATTAATCCTCGACTGCAGGTACACAAACACCCATCCAGGACATTTTCTCAGCACATTGTGTTCCAGTGCTTATGTAATAAACTGCCAAGGTTACATGTCCTTTTTTATCTTTTATTCCAGTGTGATATTTATTAGAATATGCCATTTGTTAAAGAAAATGTGTATTTTTATTTTATTTTCAAAAAAGAATATAACAAAGGGGCTATAAAACATGCAAACCAAAATAGACATAACTCAAGAGACATTTAAAGGGCTAGTAAACCTTGAAGGGATGAAGGCTAACAGACAAACATGGTCGACTCCAAGAGTTTACTGCTGAAGTTTTAGGCAAAGATCTTGTGCAGTGAATGTGAATGACACTCATATAAACACACCCACTTGTATCACAATTTATGTGAAATTGACTTTTTGTGTTTTCTAATGTCAATTGGTTGTGTCATCTATACTTGGGTTGGCACCAAAGGTTAATCAGTTAATCAGTACATCCAATGAATATTTTCCAAGTTTCATTAAAATCCGTCCTGTGGTTCATGAGATATTTTGCTAATAATTAGACAGGCAAACAAACGCACACACACAGAGACAGGCAAAATCATTACAATCCCCCCAGTGTCTTTTGGTGGCAGGTGATAATCAAATAACAATCATCAGTTACTCAGAAGTCATGTATACAAATACTGCATACCATCTGGAGTCACAAACAATCAGAGTGTTAGTTTCAACACCTCATTGTTTCAAGACTCTTGTTAGGATAACAGATAATGTATCTGATTCTGACTGTATCTGAATGGACTACTTCAGGCAGAGTCTCCAACAGTGTAGGGAAGAGTTATTCTTATAATGTTCATGCATGTAATCTGTCATTATTGGGGTTGTGGGACAGGCAGGAGGTGGGACTATGACATCATTGTTTTCAAAAGGGCGTGTTAAGGCTGTCCAAACAAGAATTCAACTTTGGCATTTCAGAATTTTCTCACTTTGGAACTGAGTTTTGAAAAATACCATTTAGAAGCTTCTAAAATGCTTTTTCCATAAGGACGCAAGACTAAAGCAATAAATAAACCTTTGTGTATTCACAAAACAATGTTCATGTATGCATTCCTCTAAGGAATAGTAGGCTTTTAATTATCTCACGTTTTTCTGACTCTATATATGTTTCTTTTTGTAAAAGAGTCTATTGAGTTCTCATTTATTAAAGTCTTTTAAAGGTTTCCTGAGATAGATTTCCATTTTTATTGTTTTGAGAAACATATTACTTTTGTCATGTTCTATATTGCTGTTGCACACGAAACCACAGTTTGTCTGAAACACTCCAGTTAGTTTTCTGAGAGGAACGGCCTCTTTACTTTGTGATTTCATTGGAGTGGCTGTTCACACAGAGCTGATTAGATTTACCAACACTTAATGGAGAAATAAATTCCTACTGTGTCTCAGTTTTATAATTCTGCTTTTTGGAAAATGACTGTGTTTTTTTTTTCCTCAAGCCTGGTGTTTAATAAAATTTCCTGATCGTTTCACAAACAGAACTCAGTTTCAGAAGTTAGCAGTACTTACCAGGCTCATATTGGTGAAGCTTGCAGAGACACATGTGGAGAAACCGTCTGCTCTTTCTGCGCGGATGTGGAGCCAAAACACACACAGCTCTGCTGAGAAAATAATAATTAAATAATACTTTGCTGAAAAAGAAAATATATTTTTCTTTTGAAACCAGTTTGCATTTCTTTAAATTTTGTTGTTGCTGTTGTTCCCAGTGGCTTCCATGAGATCAGAACCTTAAATCACAGTAAATAGGAGAAAAGCTGTCATTTTTATGTTTTATGACAATTTGGGCTCCTCTCAGTCCACAGTATATATGACAAATATGACTTATGGTCATATTAACTATATTGCCAAAAGTGTTTGCTTGTCTCCCTTCACACACATATGAACTTGAGGGACATCCCACTCTTAATCCATAGGGTTTAATATGATGTTGGCTCACCCTTTGCAGCTATAACAGCTTCAGCTCTTCTGTGAAGGCTTTCCACAGGGTTTAGGAGATGGTTTATGAAAATATTTGATCATTCTTCAAGAAGCGCATTTGTGAGGTCAGACACTGATGTTGGACAGGAGGCCTGGTTCTAAGTGTCTGCTCTAATTCATCCCAAAGGTAATCCTCCCTCCTCCAAACTTTACAGACAAGTACCGTTCTCCTGGCAACCGTCAAACCTCGGATGCAGCTGCTCGGCCATGGAAACCCATTCCATGAAGCTCTCTATGCACTGTTCTTGAGTTATTCTGAAGGCCACATGAAGTTTGGAGGTCTGTAGCTGTTGACTCTACAGAACGTTGGTGACCTCTGTGCTCTATGCTCCTCAGCATCCACTGAGCCCACTCTGTGATTTTATGTGCCCTACTACTATGTGGCTGTGTTGCTGTTGTTCCCAGTCGTTTCCACTTTGTTATAATCCCACTAACAGCTGACTGTGGGATATTTAGTAGCAAGCAAATTCCACGACTGGACTTATTGCACAGGTGACATCCTATCATGGTACCATGCTGGAATTCACTGAGCTCCTGAGAGCGACCCATTCTTTCACAAAGTTTCTAGAATCAGTCTGCATGCCTAGGTGCTTGATTTATACACATGTGGCCATGGAAGTAATTGGAACTGTCATAAATTCTATAGCAGTGAGAGATACGCACTCTTTAAAAGAAGACAAAAATGCCTTTGTTTTGATGTATAATTTATTTTTGCCTAAGAAAGAGTTGTGGGAGTAAGAGGAGTTTGTCTACAAAAAGTGTGAAAATTTAGACCACTGAAAAGTTATTGTGACATCGTCAACTGTCACAATGCCAATGCACTCAGCATTCACACAAAGTGAATGCTGAGTCAGCATTATGTTGTTTTCTGTTTATCGTTTCTTTGTTTTCCTTTTATTTACAACTGTATGTTTTATGAATGACAGCTGAAACTCAGCAGGGAACAGTGATAGAATGTTCTGTGATCATTCAGATGACAAGCTTCCTGACAGTCAGTGGATTAATTTGGGCCTTGTAATTTGATGATAGTACAGCACATCAAGGTAAGTTTACCTCACCTTTATGAGAAAGAAAGAAAGGGTTTGTGTGTGAAAACGACAGAAGAGGCAGCAGATCAGGCACACTGCCACAGACTGGCAGGAAGCAAGATCGTACACATGAGATGTTTAGGTGTAGAGACCTGTGGAAAGAAGTTAAAGGATGAGATGAGAAGATGGAGCTCCCGAACACTGAGAATGTTTTCTAGCTCAGCAATACCCGGCTGAAATTCTCAGTAGACATTCAGGTCAAGAGTGCATCTAACAGCAGAGGAAGTTAACAGAAAATAAAGAACAGGTCTCTTTTGGTATTGTTCCTCGTGCTGAAGAGAAGAAGAAAAGTTTCTTTGTCATCGCAGGAAAGAATCAGGGATGAGAGTAACACTGACACAGGTTAGCGTCATCAAACAGTTTATAAGAAACCCCACAGTGATGTGGGAAGTTGTGAAGTTTGGAACTGAGCTCCAGCTTTAGAAAACGAGATGCCTCAGTGATCTGCAGGTATTTATTTTTTGATGGAGGTGGTGGAGGTGGGAGGAAATCTTTGCTTTGTTCATTTCCTTTTTCCCAGCCTCTATCTGTCTTTTCGTGATCCCTTTTTTATACTCTGGCGTTATTGTGTTAAAAAAAATGGATAAAGACGTTTTTATAGAGGAAAATATGTCAACAAACTGACAGCATAAAATTGTAATTATTTCTTGACTTTTAAACACATTGTGTAAAAGCAAAACTTAATTGGCTTATACTTGATAATCTATCATAAAATAATAATAAAATATACTGAAGGCTGTTCATTTAAACTGCCATGTGTTGCAGCTCGGATATTTAACTGTGGGGAAAAAAACAACATATTTTTGACTTGAAGGGGGGATTTAAAATCTATTTTTGGCAGTGGACCAGCACATTTAATGCTCCAGGGAAAATATAATATCCAGCTGTATGACTTCAACTTTGACTGAGCCTCTGCTCAAACATCAGAAAAGAGAAAAGGTTTTGAATTGCCTGTAAAATGTTTTGCTAAGGACAGCCTTATTAATATTCAGTGATTAGTCTGTCCTTTTCAATGCAATTTTTAGTTCACTACTCCTGGAGATTTGGAAAAACATAACATATACATCAAAATGTGCATCTTGATCAGGAATAGCATGCTATGACTTTTGCTGCAATGTTCACAAAAAAAAAGTTTTAACATACACACAGCCAGTATGTCGCTGGTTTATGACTATTGAAGTTAGAAACTCAAAATCAATCATTGACAAAATATTTGTGACAAAGCGTCCAGTGAGCTGTGCAGGCAAGGCGACCATTTTTAAGAAATAAATGCCTATTTTCATTTGCATTCCTTGCACAACTGTATTCTAGGTTGTGCACATTATTTTGTTGTCCACCTCCACCCACATTGTACCCACTTTGACAGCTGCCCACATGTTTATGATTTGATGTGCTGTAGTACACATTTAAATTGAAGTTGGGTAGAATTGGACTAGTTTTTTAATATTAATTATTTATTGTCTGTGTAATGTTTAGACTTGGACATTTGGGGCTGCAGCCTTGAATGTTTTCTGCCATAGCAGAGCTCCCATTCAGGTGTCAAAATACAGCTCTAGTTTTCTAGAATTACAGAAACTAAACGGAGATGCCCACAATAACTCTGCTCAATTTTTTTAAAACTATGTTCAAACTTTAAGTGTCAAGACTGCGAGCATCTGCGAATTGAGTGAGGAGATTGATAACCTGTGTGAATAATTTGAGATATTTTGGAGACTCCCATCCCAGTGGCCAAATAGCCTCCAACAGTCACAGCCCAGTGACAAACTGACTTTTGGTAAAATGAGTGCAAAACTCCAGCTCTTTTACAGGTTTTACACAGTCCTAATTTAGATTTTATGATTTTTTCAAGATTTTACCACAAAATGTTCAACTTAGTGAGATGATGTGAGTATACATCAAAACATGGGTAATTTTGTCTTATTCAACCAGTGGCGAAGGTGTCCCCATTCCCCCCAGAGTGGAGAGGGAACACATCCAAACACTCATTGACTACCAATATATCAGAGCTCTGAATTTTCTCTATAAAACTAAAATTGAAGTTTGTTTTAAACAGTTATATTGCTGAGTGTTTACATTAAACACTGTAGCTGAATATTATATAACCACCAGAAGTTTCTGAATCTTAAGTATCTTCTTTGACAGAAGACAAGCATCAAACAAAAGTCAAACTAACACCTGAGTGTGAGCTACCCTAACATGAACCTTGCCATCAGTAGTGAGGATCATATTAACTCCTATTTTTCTGTTTTCTGTCTCCATAGCGGCACTTCTCAGTCTTTGCCCTGTCGTTTCCTGGAGCAGAGGCTCTGAGCACCATCTACAGCTCCATCCTGTCGCACCACCTGAGAGGCGGGGGTTTCAGTGGCACCCTGCAGAAGAGCTGCCCCACCTTGGTCCAGTTAGCCCTGGCCATGCACCAGCGTGTCTCCTCCACCTTCCTCCCTACCGCAGTCAAATTCCACTACATCTTCAACCTGCGCGACCTCTCCAACATATTCCAGGTGACACAGCCATTTATCCATGTTGAGATCTTTTAGGAGCGTGAACTCAGGTTGGTCTTCTCAGAAGAAAATGACAAAGTTTACCTTTTTAAGTTGTGCCCTATTTGCCACACATCCAACCCTTTGTTTTATGTACTTTTTTTCTTTTTCTGCACCTCTGCTTCCCGAGGCTTCTGTCACTAATTTTTCACTAAATGATTATTGATTTAAGAGCTGGCTCTGAAAGCTGGAAATGAATCTGAAATGGAGTGTAACAGAAAATACAATAGATTTGCTTTTCCATGGGTGCATAAATGTGTTTAAATGAATATAATATCAGAGTGTTAATGCTGTCAGGGGAGAACCTTTTGGGGCAAAATTACTGTGAGAATCCTCCACGGTTTTAATGGAGGGCAGGCTCTTTCATTTAACGCACTCTCTTGTATAATTAATGCTGTGAGCCACTCAGATATAGGAACTTAATATTTTATTATTCCATCTAGGAGTTTACAAATGAAACCCTGAGTTCTCTTTTTTTGTATACAGAAGTGTGCATCTATGCTAATAATTTTTTATCATTTAAAAGTGACACAGGTCAATATTTTGATACAAAATAAAGATAAATTAACTTTAGCACAACTCACAGACACAATGAATCTCGTAAAAACAAAAGCTGATAGACGAAATATACAGAGACTGAAAACATTCAGCTAAATTCAAACAGTCTTTGTAAAACCAACAAGATATAGTAGAATAGTCAGAATTTATTAGTCAGAACTGTTTATACCAACATGAAGGATCCATCTGTCCATCCACTTATCAGAGACCAGATCATGGGCCGAACAGCTTGAGCAGAGATCTCCAGACCTCCCTAAAGCCAGTATTTCACAAGGCTAAAACTGTTGGAGCCTAGTTGGTGACTCAAAATTGTGCAAAATTTTCAAGAAAATGTCAAACTTTTTAGTTGCAGTCTCGCTAAATTTGTGACCAGAAAGCCATGTGGCCGTGCTTTGAAGGACGAGTTCATGAAAATCACGGTCTTTTTTGGTGTGCACAACTTGCAAAACTGCATTCTAGGCCGTGAACATAATTTTGTTGCTAACCTCCACCCACATTGTACCTGCCTGGGCTTGCTTTGTACATAGCTTAGCAAATGGCCCCACTTTTATGATTTAATCTACTGGAGAACACTTTTGAAATGAAGATTTAGACCACTTTTTTTATAATTATTTATGATAATTGGTGGTTATACCTGGACATTTGGGGCTGTAGCCTTGGATGTTTTCTTTCATGAGTAAAGTTCCTATGCAGGTGTGAAAATACAGTTCTGGCGTTCTATAATTACAGAACCTAAATTAGGAATGTGTTCGGTACACCAACAACAACTTTGTAACTGTTTGGAGAGAAAATTAGTTGCACGATTTTTTGAACATGTTCAAGATTCACGCTACAGGACCTTAAGACTCTGAGACTCACAGGAGGAAGTTCAGAACTCTCACGATTGTTTTGAGATGTTTTGGAGACCCCCTCACAAATGCTGTTTGCTAATTAGTCTTCAACAGTCACAGCCCAGTGTAATACTGGATTACTCCCACCTACCTTCCCCACCTCATTCTAAGTAGTGAGATATCTTTCCAATGAGTTCTGGATCTGAACCGAGGTCTCTTCCCCAGTGGAACATGTTTGAAACACCAGAAAGCATCCAGAAAGCATCCTTACCAGATCTCTAAACAACCTCAAGTCTACTTCGAGCTCCTCCTGAGCTCCTCACCCTATCTCTGAAGATAGTGTCACAGTGGGTGTGAAGCTGTCTCTAGAAAGTTTGCGGACATTTTCAATTTTATCACTTGAGTTGCATAAGCTTGCAGTCTTGCCCCTTGAATTTTGTACATGCTTAAAAATTTAGCTCTGCAGATTTTCTCTCAAAATAGCCACAGAGTCCTTGCAGGCATCTCCAAGTGGTCTCAAGAGCATTAGAGCAGCATGGGAGCTCTGCTCTGATAGAAAACATGTTCAGGTCTAAAAAAAAATCACAACAAAGTTATTAATAATTATTAAAAACTGGTCCAAATCCACTTATCTTTATTTAAAAAGTGTACTCCAGCAAGTTAATCAGCTGCACGGCTCATTTGTCGCTTGGTCGCAAACACTCAGAATTCAATGAGACTGCAAGTAAAACTTTTCCTATTTTCTTGCAATATTAAGTCAAGTTGGAATCGTCAACTAGTCTCCAACAGTCGCAGCCCATTAAGATTCTACCTTAAGGGTGAGTTTAGCCAGTCTGTGGAGGAAACTCATTAAAGCCTATTGCATTTAAAGTACACCAAGACTGACTGGTGCAGCATCCTGATCACTGCCAATACTGCCCCAATCTGCCTATAAATCTCTCCCACTCTGTCCTACCTCCACTCATGAGCAAAAGGTACTGAGGTGCCTAAACTCCTCCCTTTAGGAAAGTGGCTTATTTCAATCCACCCTTCTCTGACTGAGGACCATGGACTCAGCCTTGGAGGAGCTAATCTTCATCCTGGCTGCTTCACTCAGCTGTAAACCATTCTACTACCTGCTAAACATCTTTGCTCAATGAGGCTAATTGGACCACATCATCTTTTAGTTACTGTTTGATACATCGGTCTCATACACACTCAACAAATTTAAAGCCTTTCAAATCACAAACAAACACTTGCAGCTTTATATGAGAAGTCTTTTTATACTCATCGTCACATTTTAAAGAAACATACCCTCAGTTGTGAAAAAGATGTAAAGAATAGGAATGTTTTTCTGTTTTTTAGGATTCTTCGTGGTTTAGCTTCTCCTCCTCTATCCATTTTTGTACATTTAAATCAGCTGTGAGCGCAGCTGCAAGACGAACATCCTGAAGAAACTGTACAATTTAGTTTAGAAAGACATTTGGTCAAACTGCTCATTCATTCAGCAGGGGGTTCAAACGTTTCAGGAGTAGGAGGCTATTTAGAAAAAGTAGACGGCTGATCATCCACTGATTGACCAAGGGTGGGGGGCCTCCCCCAGAAAAAAATGAAATTTAGAATATCAGAAATGCATTTTCCTGGCACTTGGAACAAGGCTGGGAGGGCGTTTGAAGAGTCTAAAATCAGCAATTTCTGGCTTTTTGGAAGGACTGGGAGAGTTTTCAGAAAATCATATGGAGAATTCATTTAGCTGGGACAGTTTCAACTGCAGGTTTCAAATGTTCAACAATCTTCTGCAAAACAGACAAAGTGACAGGCTCAAACCCGTCGAAGACAGCAGAGTAGGGGACAGGGACTAAGGTGTCATATGTAGGAGGGTATATCCAAGTCCTAGTGAAAGTGACATTAATAAAAAGTTGTGAAAGTCCTCACAGGCTGCAGGAGAGGGCTCAATACAGTCAGTCTGTGGGGCATTAAGAACAGTATCAATAGTTTTAAATAAAGCACACGGATTGTGGTTTGACAGAATTATATCAGCAAAGTGTTTTGGCATCTTTCACGGTTTTTTGATCATGATGCCAGCAGTTCTTTTATATTTGAAATTACATGTGCAGTTTGTCCTTTTTCCACCTGCGTTCAGCTCTACAGCACTCATGTCTGAAAGCACGAGTTTTATCATTTAACTAGGGCTCAGATTTGATTTTAGGCTGCCTGGTTTTAAATGGAGCCAGAGTCTAAAACAGTTTTGCAGGTGGAGTGAAACCATCTGAAAACTGACCAGCAGTGGAGGAGTTAAATAAAATGGCAGAGATGCGAAGCAGCAACAGGTTTAACTGGTATAAGTAAGGGCAACATCAAATAAAACAGGCATATGATCTGAAAACACTGCGTCATAAATCTCTAAGTGAAAAACAGGTAAACCATAAGATAAAACCAGATCAAGTGTTTCTGAGTGGGACCAGCCTCAGATGGCACAAGATTAAGAGTCAATGAGGTTTAAAAGGGTTTTTTGACATTGGTGAATCAGGAAAACAAACATGAAAATTAAAATCCCCAACAATAAGAGCACGATCACATTTGGGCATAATTTTAGCCAAAAAGTCAGCAAAGTCATTAATAAAATCCTTATTGTATTTGGTGGTCGATAAAACTCTGCTAACAATACTGTGTGTTAGCCACACAACTCAAACAGGCTCAATTCAAAGCTGCTGACTGAGGATGGAGACAACTGTTTACATTTATGGTGACTTTTAAAAGTAGTCACTATTCCTCCTTCTCGGTCAGACATCCCCAGGGAATTAAAATAGCAGCAGATTCACCCTGCACCAGTGGGGATGAGGGGAGCTGTCCAATCAGTGGTGGTGTTACAACAATGACACTTGCTTACTTGCTGAAAAATGACTGTGACTGTGGATCAACAAAAACAATCAAAAGCAAAACTCAGGGAGGAAGAAAATCACCACTTATTGTGAATAAAATTACATTTTGCATCATTATGCAGATCGGGGGATAACACATGGACTTTTCTTGGCAAAAGTTTACAAAATATTTTTGGTCAAGCAAAGTAGCTGGTGAAAACGCAGCTGAATGAAAGTTCTATTTGGTGATTTTTGCTTGCTGCCGACTGCTTTTGAAGCCCCCTAATTTAGAGCATCACATTAGTGGATTTCTACACCGCAGTTTGTTTTACATCAGGCAAAGGGACTTCTAATGAAAATTGGTCTCTGGCTCACTTTAGTACATATACTTTAACCTTCTTTAAAAGGTTGAATAATGTACACCATTCCTTTTTTAATAAATAAATAAATGTACATCTTCAAAAAGCAAAATGCAGCAATTAAAACCAAAGCTTTTTCACCTGGAAACCCTATGTCCCTTAGATGCACCTAAAAATTCTGTCCATAAAAGTTATATTGGTAGTGAATAATGTTTTTACAACTTTAGGTAAAACTAGTTATATAAACAGTATATGCACACTATAATCTCCTTAAAAGGGATTTTGTTGCTTTGTTCTAACACACCACCTGGAAACATTGGATAAGAAGTAAAATACGTTTAAAAAGGTTGTTATCCCCAACCTGACCAATAGAAAGCAGGAACTGTTCCACACCATGCCTTTAAATAATAATATTAACCCTCCTTAAGCCCTCAAAAGAGAGAGAGACAAAGAGAGGTAGAGAAGCCCTTGTACCTTCGGGTCAATTTGACTCAAAGGCCACAGGAGACATTTATTAATTAGAAAATACAGTTCAGCGATTAAACGTCATCACACCACTTTTTATCACTAACGTTTCACTGTGTTTAGTTGTCAGAACCACACACGTCTCTAACATCTATGTAACACCTTATGCTGAGCTGTTATTCATCTCAGTTACTGAAGAAAAATAAACTTTTTATGATGATTCAGAGTCCTAACCAGTCTAATTATTATGCACATGTAATCATGTGTCTTGAAATGCAAACTTATTGATACTCCGGTGTAATAAACAAGTTCTCGTGATGGGAGGAGGATGAATCACTCTGCAGTCTCTTCCTGTTATGACACATGACATTGGTGGGGGTGGAGGTGGGGGAGGGTTGGTTGTTTTTTTATGTATAATCCCAGTTCCAAGCAAACATATCAAGCATCTAAACTAAGAAATTGTAACCTTTTTATCTTTGGAAAAGAACAAGGTAATTTTAAATTTTATGGCATCAACACATCTCAAAGTGGGAACAGGGGCAACAAAAGGCTGTGAAAGTTAATGGTAGGAAAAAGAAACAGTCAAAAGAGCTTTTACAACTAATTAGGTCAATTGGAAACCCAGTAGGGGTGGGACAGCGGCGTAGTGGTCAGAGCAGTCGCCTCCCAGCAAGAAGGTTGCAGGATCGCATCCCTTTCTGGGGTGGACTTTGCATGTTCTCCTTGTGCACATGTGGGTTTACTCCGGGTACCACAGACCAAAAACATGCATGTTAGGTTAATTTGCAACTCTTAAACTCTTGAGAGTGTGAGTGGTTGTTTGTCTCTATGTGGCCCTGCAATGGACCTGTCCAGGGTGTCCCCCACCTCTTTCACAGTGACTGCTGGAGATAGGCACCGGCACACTGACATCTTCTCTGGGCCAAAGCTCATTTAAAATGGACTGAGGCAATTTTTAAATGAGTTGGGATGAATTGAAAATTAAAATTGTTTTTAGGAACCTCAGATGACGAACAAAGTACCATCTGACCTATTATCAGGTCACAATTTAAAAGCATGCCTCTCTGATAATATGGGGGTGCATTAGTTCCTATACCATGGGCTGCTTACACATCTGGAAAAATGCCATCAATGCAGAAAAGTATATACAGGTTTTAGGCAATGTCTTTGCATATTATAAGGCCTTGCATTTTTCAGGAAGACAATGTTAAACCACATACTCCATCCATTACAACAGCAGGGCTTAATAGTAGAAGAGTCCAGGTTCTGAACTGGCCTGATTTTATTCGTATTATACACAACGTCCCATCTTTTTAATGCAGATGGCTTCAGTTTGGTTAAAAACAAACAAACAAAAAACAGAACTGCAGAAGTAGTTTTGGGTGTGATTGTCACATGTTAGCCATCAGAAAGGAGATGTCTGATACTGTTAAATCATTTTTCAGGTTCTTCTCTGTAAACATGCCGGGGGATTTTGTTGCAAGTTGCCTTCCACTGTTTAACATTAAAGCTGGTGCTCCATCTGAAAGCTGAAACCTTGATGACACACATCACTGCCTTCAAACGGAAGTGAATTTACTCAAACACTTTGAAGCTGGCTGCTTGAAGAGAGCGTTCTGACAACTTTGACAAAGTCTTTGTGTTTTCATTAATTGGCCTGAACAGCGCCAGTGAACGTCCAGTAACTACACAGTGGAAACAATGTCAAAGCTGTCTTGCTCATCCTCTCCAGCCATAAAGAAAATATAAAGAAACTAAGAAAAGTGACTCAGAGGGTGTGCTTGAAGTTTTTCTTCCTTACCTATTCAGGTCTTGGCTCTAACACCTCAGGACAGGTGGGAAGAAGGGAGCAGACTCTCGGTTCACATCTCTGCCTGAGTTGTAAGACCCCAATCAAATCTGTGCTTTTGCACCTTCAGATGTGGAAAAGTATTTGGCGTGACAGTACAAACACTTCCTCTAATTTTGAGCATGAGGCCTAAACGGTTGTCAGTCTGCGTTTCCTAGCTGATGTTTCAGAAGTTTGCCTCAGCCAAAATAATTGGGGGACTTTTTGTGCTTCTCTGTAATGTGTTTGTGTGTGTGTGTTTCCTTTGGATCCTGGAGATGCAGCCAAAGGAAAGTGTCTCATTATGATAAACTCTAATGAGCCAGAAAGCTGAGCTCAAAGGCTCTGCGTGAGCTCATAGCAGTCTTTGTAAAGGTGGTTTTAAAGCAGGTCCAGGAAAACAATTGAGATTTTCTCTTTAGAGGTTTGTTTCAGTTATTTGATTACACGTTTCTTGGGTTTGTTGAGTAGAAAGTGAGAGCTAATGTGAGCTTCCTCTCTTTGGTAATTTTATCTACTACCACTTACTGTTGTTGCCTGCTGCCAAAAGGCAAAAGGGTGATAATGTTTTTGCCCGTGTTAGAGTGTGTATGTGTTTGTTTGTCTGTTCGCAAAAATATCTCTTGAACCACAAGACAGATTTTAGTGAAACCCCCAGAAAGTAGTCATTGGATGCACATCTATAACTGATTAGTTTTTGGAGTCAACCCAGTTTAAGATGGTTGCTACAGTTAATCAACCTTAATCTTCACAAAAATGGCTATAATCCTGCCAATTTTACAGATAAAAAGCTAAAATTTGGTGTGTTAGTAGCTGAGAGTCAATCCCAACACTTACTTTGAGCACTACACATTTTGTGACATATTTGGGTAAAACTTTGGCATAAACTGTTAGTCAACCCTTTCTGTCTGTTAGCAAAATATCTCACAAACTACTTGACAGATTTTAGGGAAACTCTCAAAAAGTAATCATTGTATGCACATCTACAAGTGATTAACTTTTGGGGTTAATCCAATTTAAGCTGGTCACCACAGTTAATTGACCTTAAAAACATAATAAAGTCTATCAGTCAGGTAATTTAGCACATATTGTCATCAAATTTGGAGTAGTAGTAGCTGAGAGTCACCTTCAACACATACTCTGAGCACTAACAGATCACATGAGATCCCACAATACTGCATTGCTGTGCAAAACATCACGTACAAAGTTTGAACAAAATTGCTATAACTCTCCATCATTTTCCATCATAAGATTATCTTAATTTTAAATTCTGGCATTAAAGGCAGCCTGCAATTCCCACCATTTGCATTTCCTACTCTGTGAATCGAAGAGTGCTTTCATATAAAAACACTCTACCATGAATCATTACTTTGTTGTGGTGGAGGAGTTTGTGTGCCTGAATGATCCTAGGAGTTATGCTGTCAGGGGCAATTCCCTCCAGTAGGGTCTGCCAAGACAGATTCGTCCTAGGTGACAGGCCAGCCAGGCAAAGAGCGATTCACAACACTCGTATGGATAGCAAAAAAAACCCAAAAAAAACCCAAGGAGCTCAATGAATGCGAGTTACAGGAAGCCCCACCCTGGAGCCAGGCCTGTGGGAAGGTATATTTAGCAAGTGCCTGGTGACTGGGCCTCTACCCATGGGGCTCAGTTAGACTCAGCCCGACTAACCTACATGGGTTTGCCATCTTGTGGGTCCATCACCTGCAGGAGAAGCCTTACGGGTTGGGTGCAATGTACTTTGGGCAGCATACGAAGGTGAGGGCCATCGTGCTCTGACCCTAGCTTATTGAAGCTGGCTCTTGGGACATAGAATGTCATCTCTCTGGTGGGAAGGAACCTGAGCTTGTGCATAAGGTTGAGAGGTACCAACTATATATTGTTAGGCTCTCCTCAACACACAACTCCTTGAGGGGGGCTGGACCTTATTCCACTCTGGAGTTGCCCATGGTGGGAGGCACTGGACTGGTGTGGGCCTACTTATAGCCCCCCAGCTTGGCACCTGTGTTTTCCTCGATAGATAAGAGGGTAGCTTCCCTGTACCTTTGGTTGCGCCAAATGGCAGTTCAGAGTACCCAGCCTTCTTGGAGTCCTTAGTGGGGGTGCTGGAAAGTGCTCCAGCTGGGTACTCCAGCATTCTGCTGGGGGAATTCGATGCCCATATAGGTAGCGACAGTGTATCCTGTAGGGGCATGATTGGGAGGAACAGCCTCACTGATCTGAACCCAAGTGGCGTTCTGTTACTGGACTTTTGTGCTCATCACAGTTTGTCTATAACAAAAATCATATTCAAACCTAAAGGTGTCCCTAAGTACACGTGGCATGGATGAAGAACCTATTAGAAAGATGTTCAACTCCCACCTCCGACAGAGCTTCAACCTCATCCCAGCAAAGCAGGGGACCCAAAGAATGAGATCTTAGATACAGGCAGTGAAAATGAGTTTTATTCACAAGGTTGCTGGGCTCTCCTTTAAAGACAGGGTGAGAAGTTTGATTATCCAGGAAAGACTCAAAGTAAAGCCGCTGCTCCTGCACATCAGGAGGAGCCAGTTGAGATGGTTTGGGCATCTGGTAAGAATGCCCCATGGAAACATCCATAGGGAGGTGTTCCGGACATGTCCAACTGAGAGGAGACCCCAGGGAAGACACAGGACATGATGGAGAGACTATGTTTCTCAGCTGGAATTCTTGGAATCCTCTCAGAAAAGTTGGAAGAGGTGGATGTGGAAAGACATGTCTGGGCTTCTCTGCTCAAGCTGTTGCCTCTGTGACCTAACTCCTGAACAAGTGGCAGAAAATAGATGGATGGATCACATAAAAACATAATAGAGAGTAGATTTTGTTTAAATAACCTTTAATTCATTTAACAAATTTATTTCTTATCTGGCAATACTTAGAAAACCAACAATGTCATTGAAATCATATATAATCTATGATGCTCAGTTGTTCACTTTGAGCAGAAATTTATTGAACATTTATGAACAACGATGTAAAGAAGCTTCATATTTCCATTTGGCACTTGTGTATTGGTCATCCTCACCCTCAGACTCACATGGGTTTGCAGGCACATGGGCAACAGTTGTGTGCCTGCTACTTCGCCCATAACATATACAACACTCTATTATGCCTGAAAGATAATAAGAAAACAACATTACAGTTATTATAACACTACTTCATTAACAATAATACATCTCTTTACAGATGTTCATGAGTTACCAAAATTGACCCATCTAGCTAACTTTGTGTGTGTGAGAGAAAGAAAGCGAAATACAGGAAGAGAGGGAGAGAGGGAGACATACATATAATTATCATAGCTGTATGATACTGTATATTTTTGAGCTGTGAACATTGGTTCAAAAACAGTGCTCACCATTCAAATAATTAGTGCTAATCATCTATCCAGATCTGCATGGGTTGCTTCAGATAGCTCTCTCTCAAAAAATATAAAGCCACAGCTTAGACATTTACACATCATGAATTCTGACAAATAGACAAACAGTTTGATATATATTACATCTGTGTAGCTTACATATTGAATGAGTGGCAATGATTAGCAAATGTGAACAAAATGAGAAACTAGCAACTTGAGCTGGGGTGTTTACATTCATAAACTGGCTGTGCAGCGCCGAGTCATCATCCGTTGGATATACTTAGTGCTATATGCAATATTCAATGAGGTTAATAAAGATAAACAGCCGAACATAGGTTTTCAAAATTTAAATACAGCAATATAGATGCAAAAGAAAAGTTAACTGCAGTTATATTGCAAGTTAAAGGGTTAAAGGTAATCAGTTTGGCCTGCTGATAAGTCATCGTGTTGTGAGTGAGGTTGAGTAGCTAAATTCCACTAATAGGGCAAGACAAACTGTTTGGCATCCAGCAAGGAGTGTTGTCAAAGAGCTCTGTTTGCTGATGTTTGTTCACTGCCATGACCGACGGGCATATCCACTGGCCTGTCTTCTTCATGTCAGCCTAAATGAGCTCCTCGATTCTCAAGAGCTGCAGGAGAAAGACAGAGGGAGTGGAAGAGTGTTGGATGAAGTGAGCGGGAAGGGAAGAGACTCAAGGTGCAAACTGTACTGACTGCTCTATATGTCTGCATGATGTCCAGAGGGTAGTCAGCTGGGTGCATTTGTTAGCGGGGCAAAGATTGTTTGGGGCTCAGAGCAGCTGTCATGCTTCAAGGGAAGAGGGCTCACTGCAGATAGATGGAGGCAGACCTATACAGCAGATTCATGTCAGAACCTAGAACTCTAATCCCTCTCCTCTGAGCCGAACAAAGCAATGAAAGATCAGGGACAGAAACAACGAGATGGTCTGCCAAAGAATAAAAAAAGTTCTCTCTCTTCTCCATTTGTTAGTGCTTTGCTGTTTGTTTAACGGGCGAACAGCTAAGGTTGAGAGCATTACTCGTACACAGAGCACCATATGGTGTTTTGTTTTTGTAGACAGTAAGTGCCAGGTGTCGTGATTGATACTATAAAGCAAAGAAATGAAGGAGAAAAAAGCAGATCTATAAAAAGCACAAAGATTCTTGACTTTTTTTAAAGCCCTAAAAAGTGTCGATTGGATTCCATACACCACACACCACCCCCTCCCCATCTGCACAATTACACAGTGGATTTAGCAGCCAGTTGTCACATTCAGCGGCCTCGTGTTTCGAAGGCAGATCAGGTTCAGCTGGCTTTACCCCCTGAGATGATTCTGTTGATTAGGATAGGTTCTAGGGCTGAAGACGTGCAACATCTGCCTGCCTCTGTCTCCTGGGTGACAGCCCGCGCAGGGACCCCTCCCCTCATCCTACACAACACCTGTTATATGATGCACCTAGACCGTGCCGAGTTTCACCCGAATGCATCATCTGTGCCTCTGTGGGAAAGCAGCCACGTCACTCAGTCCTCAGCTACAGACATGCTCATCATCCATCATCCACTCAACACTCATCTGTGATTTGTTGTTGTTCTAAGTTGGAAGAAAATGTTTATATAAAGACTTGAAACCCCATTTGTTTTCATCTATAAATTAGCCATGTAACTGCCACTTTGTTTTTGGAGTTTATTCAGCAATCAGATCACTATTTTAATATAGATTAAACTTTGTATTTCAAACTCCTGGATATATAGCATCCAGAAGGAGAGGTCCAATTTGGATGTTATTTGGTTGTTTTTAAGTTTTAAAATGTTTGTTCTTGGGACATTCCAGACTGTCAAGAAAGCATCTACAGCTGGAACACTAGAATTTAGATTAAGAGGGTAATAATGCTATTGTGCAAAGGAGTTTTTTATGTTTGGATTCATGAAGGAATTTTATCATTTGTTATTGTCTTTAGATCATCATTTAATAACAGGGAGAATTATGTAGAGGCCATAACTGGAAATTGTACTACAACCTTATTTAATTTGAATAACAATGATTTTCTTTTTCTTTTTTTGTCACACTGTTCCGGAGAAACTTTGCTTAGAGTTAGAACACCTACCACTGTTCTGATATCACGTTCATCTGTTAAGACACTGTCTATTGAGAATGTGATGTTTTGTGTACAACTGCCTCAGCGATAATAGCAATAACATAGGTAAACATAGGTGTTGTTGCTGTGACTTGCAGAGGGAGAGATCCAGATTGCAAGACTGTTCGTAACATGTGAAACTAAATTTGTCTGAAAAACAATAAAAGACTCTTGTTTGGCTATCCATTAGCATAGCCTGGACTTCGATTTCTGCCCTTTTCTCCAGTCTGCATGCTCTGACTGATGTCACGGTTGATAAGGTACAAATTATTGATAACTATTTGACAAAACATAGCTTCAAAAATGACTAAACTGTTGGTTTTATAAAACATTACTGTTTCGTGGATTACAGATTCTTTCCTTTATTTAAACAGGTCTTCTATCCAACTTCTTCCCACTGAATTTGTCCACATGAAGCAATAATTCTGTGACAATTACAAGAAAAGTGCTGTCATTATATTCAGTTTCTCTGTCACATCCACTAACAACCTGCCCACTCAGCATCAAGTGATTTACCCTCAACATCAGTGCTGTATTTACTTCCTTGTTCTGCTGTAAATGGGCCGAATCAGCCTCTAAAATGAAACTCAAAGCCTCATTCCTCCTCCCCCTCCCCTTTTCTGCTCAGGGCATTCTCTTCTGTACCAATGAGTGTCTAACAGCCCCATCAGACCTGCTGAAAATCTACCTGCACGAGTCAAAACGGGTCTATCGAGACAAGCTGGTGGAGGAGCAGGACATCCAGGTCTTTGATAAGCTGCAGGCAGACACGGTGAAAAAGTTTTATGAGGTGAGAGTTTTATCAAGTTCAGTGGAGGAAGACAGAAGGGTTGGGGGGTGGGGGAATCATTAGGCTGCCTGCTCTGTGTCTGCACCTGAAAATCTGTGACCAACACACCAAGGAGGAAGAGTTTCAGGGAAGGGGGAGAAAGGGCAGAGGGTCTGCAGAGAATTGGGGAGAATAATAATCAGTGTGGTCTGGGGGTCCGGCTGTCAGGGTCTGCACTGGCAGGCCAGCAAATTGGAAAGCATTTTAATGGTTTCCTGTCCACTGCTCCCTCACTGCCCTCTCTGATACACACTAGTCATGCTACAACGAAAAACCTAACAAGTGTACGTGTACACACCCCTCAGACACAGATCGAGAAGAAGAAGGTGATCCTGTCTTCCCAACAACAGGAGATTAAAGCTGTTGTGAGTTTATGAAAACATGGTTCTAATCACAGAGAACGTTCCTATTTTTTTACATCCAAATAAGTATCTCTGTGGAGAGTTTGGTTCTGTGAAAAATGGATTGTAGCACTGTGAAAGTAAAGACAACATCAGAATATGATGGAGGCCTGATTTTAGGGAACAACTATCAGTCTTTGAAGAAATACATATTGCCCACTGTCTCATGTATAAAAGTTTTAAGTTAAGGATGAGTTTCAGCTACAACCACACCAAATTTTAGCTCAATATCTTTTACTGAGTTATAACTAGTTTTTTGTTAGCTTAGGTTAAAAAGCTGTGGTTACCATCTTGAATCAAGCAGACTTCAGAAGTTAATCAGTAGTAGATGTACATCCGATATTTGTGATTCTGATAGTTTTATTAAAATCCATTCACTGGATTATGACATATTTTGATCATGAGATACAGACACAGGCAGTAACATTATTAGTAACATATTGTTAGTAACATATTAGTTACATTACATGCCACTTTTCATGGTGGCAGGCGATAATTAGCTCATTCTCACTTATATTTTGTTTCAAATAAGTCATCTATTTATTAGAGACCAACAAACTCTACAGTGAAACATTTAGGAACCAGCAGTACCAACATGAACTGGGTCAACATCAGCTCAGATACTCATCTGTGTCCCTGTCTGAACCATTTAGCTTTAACAATAATGTTATGCTGGAAGGTGGAGGAGTGTGTTTCTCTGTGTGTTTACCACTGCTGTGTGTATGTAACACCCTCCCCCTCCCCCTTCCCGAGGACATGGATGCGGTATTGCAGCAGACCAGGGAGATGAACCTGTACTGCCACTTTGCCCAGGGGCTGGGGGAAGCCAGGTACATGGCTGCAGAGTCCTGGAGCAGCCTGAATAAAATCTTGCTGGAGGTTCTGGACAGCTACAACGAGGTCAACGCCACTCTGAACCTGGTGCTGTTTGAGGATGCCATGGCTCACATGTGAGTTCAGGTTGGGAACTCGAGGGAAAGGTTGAAAAGAAACGTTTTGTTAGTAAAAATTATTTTAGAATGAACGACTTTACTTCAGAATATGTCAAAAAATGGACAATGAATGAATCACTCCATCCACAAAGTTTATTATATTAAAAGTTTACAGTTGTCAGATTGTTGTCCTACACAACTGTTGAGGGATTTCTTGCAATTTCACTATTTGTAGCCATGATTGGGACACATCGAGTCACTGAGATATTTTTTACTCCCATAAACCCACACTGTTCTAACCCTACATACTGTATATGTCTCCATGACTACAAACAGTCCAAATGGGACCAAATATGGCATAATCTCCACTCACTCTACTTCTTGCCTTTGGAGTTAATTTAGCTGAAGTCTATAAAACAGGAACCAAAAAATAAAATGACAATAACAAAATAGTTTAACTGAACTAAAACCAAACTTTTCAATTCAATTCAGTTTATTTATATAATGCCAATTCCCAGCAAAAGTCATCTCTGAACACTATACAAAAGAAAAAAACAAGTTCAAACTATAAATCCAATTGTGATCTAGATTCAAATCCTATTACAGTCAGTTCACGTTTCACAATTCACAGTACATTATGAATGACTAATTAGTAAGAGTTATCTATATAAGGAAGCCATGTGATTGCGTTAAATCTTCACTTCATCACGATCCTCCACCTTGAGCAAGCACATTGGTGACAGTGGAAAGGAATGACTATTTTTTAACAGGAAGAAACCCCCACCAGAGCCAGGTTCAGGATGAGTGGCAATCTGCCTCAACCAGCTGGGGTTTGAGAGGGCAAGAAAGGGACACAGACAAACACAGAACAACTGGTCCAGGTGTAGTTTCTATTGGAATAAACACAAATAAAAAGAAATGGTAATGATGGCAATAATTGTATGTATAAACATGGAGAGTAGATTGAGTAAATACAACAGCAGACTTACAAAATGTTGTCAGTTTTGTCCTTCAGCAGTCTAAGCCTATAGCAGCAGACCTAAGGGATAGCTCTAGAAACCCAAGCCAACCCTAACTATAGGATTTATGAAAAATGAAAGTCTTAAAAGTAGACAGGGTGTCAGCCTCACAGACAGAAACTAGAAGTTGGTTCCACAAGAGAGGAACCTGATAACTGAAAGCACTGCCTCCCATACTACTTTTAGAAACTCTAGGAACCACAAGTAAATCTGCACTCTGAGAGTGAAGTGCTCTGTTAGGAAAATATGGAACCATAAGATCTTCAATATACTGTAAGATGGAGCTTGGTTGTTGAGAGCTTTGTATGTTAGAAGCAAGACTTTAAATCCTCTTCTGAATTTGACAGGGAGCAAATGGAGAGAAGCTAAAACTGGAGAAATATGATCTCTCCTAATACTCGTCAGAACTCTGGCAGCAGCATTTTGGATCAACTAAGGACTTTTTAAAGAGTTTAAAGACTTTTTAAAAAAGTGTATCAAGTTGGGAGTGAGAACCATTAGGGAAAGGTTGGGAAAGGTAACTTTTGCGTCCTCTGTCTCATCAAATCCTGGTCAACTCTCAGAGGGGCCTTCTGCTCCTTCAGTCCCACCTGGTCTGTTCCTTGTAACAATGGAGCAGCAGCCCCCCACTGAGAATTGACCAGGAATCTGGTGGGATTGAGGGAGCAGAGACTCCTCAAGTTGTCAGCCAGGACGTAGTCAGACCAGCAGACCAGGGCGGTAAGCCAAGTAGCTGGTCCATCTGATGGTGTAGAAACTTTAGACTGATAAGCTGGTCCTCCAGGAACCCCTCATAGAAAGGTGTGAAAAGTTTATGATGAAAAATTCTATAAAATAACATTTGTTTAAACTGCTATAAAATGTTTGAAGTTTGAGTTGTTTAAGATGGAGAAATTTACTCTTACAGTCTCTTGAAAAAGTATTTAAACTTCCCAACATTTTTCTCCTTGACTTGTCTGGTGTGTTCATTAGTTTTCATGATGCTGTTTGACCTCAAATCAAAAAAAGAAAAAAATTGGGCTATTCTGTAATTGAACATTTCAGCTTCAGGACAGAAGTCCAGTTGTTTTGTTTTTTCCTCTCCTTTTTTTGTTGTGGATGACTGAAAATCTACGCCAGCATATTTGACCACTAACGTTGTAACAAACCTCTAAGGTCCTTGCAGAACAGCTGTATTTTTACTGAGATTAAATTACACACAGGTGGACTCTGTTTAGTAATTAGGTGACTTCTGAAGACTGTTGGTTGCTCTGGATTTTAGTTTAGGGTATTGGAGTAAAGGGGCTGAATACAAATGTTCGCCACACTTTTCAGATTTTTATTTGTAAAGGTTTTTTTTAAACCATGTATCATGTTCTTTCCTCTTCGCAGTTATGCTCTACTTTGTGTTGGTCTAACACATAAAATCCTAGTAAAATACTTTGAAGTTTTGGTTGTAACATGTTCAAGAGGCATTGATATGTTTTTAGACACTGTAAATAGGCTCTCTTCTGAACATAAACTACTTTGTCTCCCTTGTGAGAACTTCTCCCTGACTCTCTAAACGGAAATTACTCAGACTGCTGTCTGCTGCAGGTTGAACACAAACTGATCAGTAGCACCTTATACCACTTCAGAAAATCTGAACTATCCCTTAAGGGCTAAAGCTGAAATGTTCCAAATATTTGAGCTGTCAAGTTAGGTCAAAACTCTGAATGTTGTATTGCAGTTGTTTTGTTTGCAGAAAGTAGATGAAATCAACAGAAGCGTCTAAATAGACGTTTGGAGAGGAACAGCACTGAATGAATAAACTTGTACATAATCACGAGAGCAGATGAAGTATGAGTTGGTGTCTGAGTCATGGAAGCATTTAAAATAAACGTAGCATTCCTTGAAGGAATGCATAACGCCCACTGCCTTTCAAACCAGAGTTCTAAACAAGGCTGGAAAGTATAGCGTGGCTATGAGCTACTACCACATGAAATTTTGCTCAATATCTGTAAAATTGTTTGAGTTATAGCCATTTGTGTCTTTGCTAAAGTTGCTTAGCTGTGGCGGCCATCCAATGATTACTTTCTGAGAGTTTCATTCTAATCTGTGTGTGTGTTCATGAGATATTTTACTAATGGCACAAACAAACACATTTTGTACAGACATGGGCAATTCCATGATTGCCCACGTTTATTGGCGGCATGTGATAATGAGCTGTAAGACTGAAAATATCTGATTTAAGATATGAAAGCAGTCAAACTGTAGAATTGTTGGGCTGAGGGCCAGGCTGTGTCTAAGAAATTTAAATGTCATCTGATGTCGAATCACTGAAAACTGTTTATTCATCATTGCAGCTGCAGCAAAAACTATCATTAGAAAGAGATGAAATTCAAAATGTCATCCGCTCTGCGAGCAGGGAAAACAGCAGCTGAGATTTGTGGCTCTGCATGTAAAACACGTGAGCTTCTTCCTCTGATGCAGCACAAATGGAGCAACAGAAGTGTTAATGAAATCAGTTTGTCAGAGAACATTCTTCTTGTTTTGTTGAGGAGTATGTTTCTGAGTCCTGTGCAGTTTCGAATTAAAGGCCTAGTATTCCCTGAAGGAATGCACATCATCTGCCACTTTTCATGCCAGAGTTTTAAACTGAGATCATCTTAGGTGTGGAAAAGACAGAGGTGTAGTCATTTTGGTCAAACCTGGAAAATAATTTTATGTGTAATTTTACACAATATTGCGCTATATAATATATTATATATGAAGGAGTCTCAACACATTTTGGTCCCATATTTGTAAATTTGACTGAGTTATAGGCATTTTTGTGTTTGCTAGTGTTGATTAGCTGTGGCAGCAGGCTTGAGTTGAGTTAATAAGTTGTAGATATACATCCAATGATTGTGTTCATGTGTAATCAGTTCATAGAATGTGTTGCAAATGACTCAGCTAGTACCACACCAAATATTAACTCAATACCTATAAAATTGACTGAGTTACAACCATTTTGGCATTTGACCAGTTTGATTGGCTAAAGTGACCATCTTTTATCATGTTGACTCCAAAACTTAATTAGTTGTAGATGTGCATGTAGATGTTTCATCAAAATCCATTTAGTGGTTCATAAGATATTTTGCTAAAACCACACACACACACACTGGGAAAAACATTATCACCTGCCACTGAAAGGCAGGCAAAAATATTGCAAT
>JAOXNZ010000064.1:6991144-7018479 GCA_028566095.1 Kryptolebias brasiliensis | reverse complement strand
AAAGCTAAACTAAACTTATCTAAAACAAGTCATACTAAGTCCTACTAAAGATAAACTGAGGAAAACCAAACAGATATCATAAAAGCTAACATAAACTAAACTAGGATTTAAAAACCTCAGCTGAACAGATCAGAAATGATATAAGCTAAGATAGACTAAACTAAACAAAAGGTACCGGAAGGCTAACTAAGAGTACCGAGGGCCAGCTAAGAGTTAAAAACATTTTAAACTAAACTAAAATATCAGCCAATTCAAATACGCTAAAGCTGATTCAGTTATAGGTTAAGCAAATTCAACAATGCTAAGATAAACTAAAGTTTCAGCCGATTGAACTATGCTAAAGCTGATTCAGTTATAGGTTAGGCTAATTCAACTACGGCACGAAACAAATTGAGAGGGAGGAAGGGAGGGAACAACATTAAACATCGGAGGAGGAGGGAGTGATGGAACGGGGGTGTGGAGGGAGTGAGGGCGGGAGGAAACGAGAGAGTGACAGCGATGGTGGAGGAACGCCCACGGATACTGTTCCAGATAGGCCTCTGTCTGCCATAGTCCTGATAGTGATGGAAAGTTTTATCAGCCGGTCTTGGGACCTAGCCGTCACAGATCCACAGATGTCCTGGAGGAGAAGAGCATCAAGTTTACATAACATCCAGGAGAATTTTAAGAGAGCCAGCCTTCCAAGGCCAACTCAGTGGAGCCAGATTCAGATATCAGAATTGTTTAGGACAGACCGGTGCTGTTAATTTCAAGCCGGCCTTAAGAGTTTCACTGGTACATCTCAGTGGCGAATCCAAACAGCCAAATTAATGTGGTCATACATACCGGGCCGAGTCAGTAACTTCTCCAAGGTTGATTCCATTCAGCCAGCAAGTTCTAAGGTCCACAGCTGGCCCGCGATTCACAAGAGTTGCGTCCAGTATGTGCCAATGTTCGCACAGCAACTGAGTCTGAGTGTTGACTGCTCGGCACATTCCTTCACACAGAGCAGGCATCCTTGACATGGCCCGAACAGCTGCCTGCATCTTCCGAATTTCACGATACACCAAGAAACCGCCAATCCCAAAAAGCAGAGATCCTGTTATCAAATATCCAATTATGTACACGTCTTCAATATCCTCAACCGACATTATAGATAAACACACAATCTTCCACTTTCCCCAGGAATTCATCATGTGTCTACCTGGAAATGTCCCATCGGGGCAAGAGGGCTCTCCTGTGCTCAGCCTTCTAGTCGAGAAAATTTGATCTATTGCGTTGAGAGACCAGCTGACCAAATCCATAATAATTTAATTCGGAAATTATGCAAAAAGAGGCTCCAAAGAAAGAAAGAAAGACAATCAAAAAATAAGGACAGATGGGAAACGGAGAAAGAAGAAAAAAAAATATATATTTATATGTTGTCATCAGATGTGCGTTAAAGTATGAGTGGTTGTCTGTCTTGTTTGTCGCTATGCGACCCTGTGATGGACTGTCAACCTGTCTGGAGTGTAACCCGCCTCTCACTTAATAACCGCTGGAGATAGGCACCAGCTCTGCACGACCCTGCATGGAAAAGTGGGTAAAGAAAAACACATGGATGGATGGCAACAACTGATGATGTATTGATTGTAGCTTGGGCGTTACCTTTCATGTAATGTAATATTTTAAACAACACTTGTGACTTTGGATTAAGGGCCAAGGGTTGGGGGGAAAAGCTAGGAAATGGGATCCAGCTTTAGATAATTTTACAGTAATATATTTTGTACTTTAACCATTGGAAAATGAAAAGGGGTTTTTGTTGGAATTCTATGGAATTCAAGACCAGCTCTGCCTTATCTGTGACTCCTGTCAGATGGTTTTGTTTAGCTGTAAAACTGGAACAAAATGTTGAAATCTGGTGGAGAACCGGGGAGAGAAAATTACCAGGAGCAATTAAATCCTGCTGCGGAGTCTGTTAATTAACGTGCTGAAATTTGAGTTCTGCAAAACTCAACCCTCATTTTTGGCTCATTCAGTTTAGTAAACAAATTATCATTTTCCCAAATACATTCTGTGGTGTGTTCAGTTTGTAAGCAACAGCTTTATGAGTCACTGTTTTAATAAAGATTTGCCAGGATCTTGGAACTCATTAAAAAGGTGTTTATTTAAATATGTATATTTTTGCCAACAGTTGGCAGATGTTTATAATTTGGTTCTGAGGAATGGAGATGAACGGGGATCATTTAGAGCCTATAATCCTGCTATGTTTCTGAGTCATTAATATGCAGTCAAAGTTCAAATGTAACACTTTCACATTAGTTTTAACTTAAGATTCTGTGTCCGATCTAAAGAATGTGCTTAAACTCATGGAAATGGTTTCAGTTACAGACTAACTAAAGCCAAACCAACATATTAAACAAGTTATTACTTTAACCAGAAGAGAGCGCTCAATGAACTGCTCAAATTTATCAAAGTTTGCTTCCATTGCTTTTCTGTCTGTTAGCAAAATATTTCATGAACTACTGAATGGAGTTTCATGAAACTCTCCGAAAGTAATTGTTAAATGGACATCTACAATTATCTTATCTGATTCAAGATGGCCACCACAGCCTACTTACCTTTGGAAACACAAAAATGGCTATAATTCAGTCAGTTTAACAGATATTGGATCAAAATATGGTGTGGTAGTAGCTAGCAGTCATTCCCAGCACATACATTGAGCACGACAAATTGCACAAGATCTTTGCTTAAAATTTTGTCATTAACTGTTAGAGTCAACCCTGTTTGTCTGTTAGCAAAACACGTCATCTACCACTGGATGGATTCTAATGAAACTTTTAGAAAGTAGTCATTGGTTGTACATCTACAATTGATTACCTTTTGAAGTCAGTCCAATTCAAGATGACTGCCACAGCTAATCAATGTCAGCCAACACAAAAATAGCTGTAACTCAATCAATTTTACAGATATTATGTTAAAATTTGATGTGGTAGTAGCTGAGAGTAATTCACAACACGTACTCTGAGCGTGACATCTTGCAATATCACATGAGATTGTGCATAACGTTATCTTCGAGGTTTGGCCAAAATGGCTATAATTCCACCATTTCTTAAGATGATCTTAGTCTGCAGGCGACTGGCGATATGCATTGTTTCAAGGGATGCCAGGGCTTGAGTTTAATTTTATTGTTTGTTTTTATATGTGTGGTTTATAATAGAATTTTATTTTAACTCCAACTAGGGACTGGGTCTGTGAAATAGCTTTTAGCTTGAAGGCCCAAATGATGTTTATAGCAATGGTCATATTAACATGTAACATTATTTTCTGTCTTGTCCCTTAAATAGTTTATTTTCTTTCCTCGCATACTGTTTGTTTTTTTGTTGTTTGTTGAAAGATAAAAAAGGTGGAGAATGAAGAGCTGTTTTGTCTAACTTTAGACCAAAGGGCTTGTGCAGGTCAGTGGATGTCTTGCTGAGGAATAAAAAGCCAAAAGCTCCTCTGAGTCAGTAATGATGGGGTTTTATGAGCTACAGCTGAAATAAAATAAAATAAAATAAAACAAACTCCAAACATTGTGTTAATTCAGGTTTTGTATTTGATGATAATATGATTGTTCCTCTGCTGATTGGAGGGTGTTGGAGTCAGTGAGGGGTGGTGGATCTACCAAAGGGTTCATGCTTGGAATAAAAATAAAAAAAGGTACCTTTAATTATCTGCTTGGGTTAGATATGAAGTGGTTGCTAGGTTACAGGTCAGCTCAGAGATATTGATGTGTTTGGTATAAAGAAGCCATGATTTGGAAGATTTTTATGTGTGCAGAGTTCTGATTATAGTGATGATGTGATTACTGGGCCCAGCAGAAACAATAACCACACGCTGTACATGTTAGACACCTTTAACAAGATCATGTGACAAGCAGAGCTGACTTTAACATCTGCTGTTTACCAAAGGGCAATACATGATTTTACCTGTCTGTGTGTGTGTGCATCTGTGTTAGATTGTCTGTTAGCCAAGTTTCTTTTGAATCACTGGACAGAGTTTGATGAGACTCTCAGAAACTAATCACTGGCTATATATTGACAACTGATTTATTATTGGAGTCAATTCTTGCTTCAGAGTGGAAAACATAGCTGTGTGCCAACTTTTTTACCTCCGCCAAGGAGGTTAAATCTTTGGTAGTGTTGGTTGGTTTATTTGTCCATCTGTCCACCTATCTGTCTGTATGTCTGTTAGCAAGATTACTTATGACTATGTGGGTTATGAGATTTGCAAATCATTGCATTCTGTTTTTATATATATTTAACACAAAGTCCCAACTTCTTTGGAATCAGGGTTGTATCTCATGAACTACTGGATGGACTTTAATGTAACTTTTAGAAAAGAATCATTGGATGTACATCTTTAACTAATTAACTTTTACAGTCATGTCAATTTAAGATGTCTGCTACAGCCATCTGACCTTAGAAAACATAAATATGGTGATTATTCAGTCAAATCTACAGATATAAAGCTAATATTTTGTATGGTAGTAGCTGAGACTAAATCGCCACACACACTCCAAGCGTTACTCGTTGCTTGAGATTTTTGCTTAAAACTTCAGCATTAATTTTTGGAGTCCACCTTGTTTGTTTGCTAGCAAAATATTTGGATTTGGATGAACCTTTCAGAAAATAATCCTTGGTTGTATATCTCCAGCTGATTACCTGTTGGAGCCAACCCAAATAAAGATGACCACCACAGCCAACTGACTTTAGAAAACACAAAAAGGGCTATTATTCTGTCAATTTTACAGATATTGCGCTGAAATTTGACTAGTTAGTAGCTGAGATCCATTCACAAGACATACTTTAAACGTGACATGATGTATAATGTGAGATTGTGCATAATGATGTTTTCAAGGTTTGACCAAAACGGCTACAACTCTGTTATTTCTCATGATAATCTAAGTCAAAAACTCTGGCATGAAAGATGGCAGGGGGTATGCATTCCTTCAAAGAATCCTACATCTTGGATGTACAGTATTTCAGTGGACTTGTTAATAGGTGATCATTGCTCTGCTTTTTGCTCCACACCTTCCAGAAACCAGTTGTCACCTTGTCTGTATTCCACTGCTCACCCTAAAGTCCGCATCACACTCGCTCTGAGTGAGATGTTTGCCAGCATCACAACCAAAAGTGCTGCGTGCATTCATTTTCACAACAGGCAGGCTGACAAACAGCACTGTGTCTCAGCCTGTGATTCTCTTCGCTGCTCGGACTCACTGGACCGGAAGTTCCCAGTCCTGCATGTCCTGCAGCAGCCAGAAGCTCAATTGTGAGAGGAGAGGCTTCTGGACACCGGACTAATTAGCTTCAACACTGTGGACGAGCTGCTAAATAAATGTTTATCTGTCTCTGGCGTTGGTTGCAAAGCAAATGTCTGTTAGCGGCCTACAATCTGTGGATGATACCAAATAACTGGGGTTAGTTCCTGCGCGCTGGGAGATAAGCAGAGTGTGTGTGTGTGTGTTGGTGTGTGTGTGTGACATTCTGAGCAGTCAGGCAGAGACCAGGCAAAGCAGCAGCACCGACTTGCTAGGAAGTCACCGTGACTCAGAACAGTAATAATATCAGTCTTCTCTAAAGCTTCCACTTCTGGCTCATTATCCAACGTTTTGTTATAAGGATTTTAATTCTGTGACGTTCTGAATTTTCAGTCTGCTCAGAATGCTTGAAGCTGTGTCACAAAAGGCTACATCAGTTAGAATTTTAATGTACTTAAAGAGTATGTTTTTGGTCAGTATGAAGAGGCACATTTTTCTGACAGCTCCACCTCCACCACTGAAAGAGTGTTGTGTTTTCGATGCGTTGCTCTCAGGCTGTTGTCTTCTATAAAGTCAGGGTGGTCAAAGTCAGTTTCACAGGAGGGCGAGAATTCAAAACTTGGTCCAAATCAAAGGGCCAAACTCACCTGTTTGACAGTATTTACTGACAAATATAATAATAATAATGTTTTATGTCAAAAATATTCACAGAGAAATATGAATCATCATTCATTTAAAAATCTGAACAAAGCTCATTAACTGGTGAAATAAAAAATGAAAGATCTTAATAATATTAATATTACTTTCCTTCTTTATCAGCAATGCCAAATGATTATTATTACTCACCTTTCACAGTGGGTGATCATGTAAATCCCTATGTTTGTGTGTTCCTTTGTCTGTCAGCAAAATATCTCATGAACCAGAACAGATTTTAATGTAACTCTCAATAAGTGATTATTGGATACACATCTACTACTGATTAACTTTTGGAGTCAACCTGATTCAAGATGGCCCCAACAGCTAAGTAAATGTAGCACATACAAAACTGACTAATACTCAGTCATTTTCACAGATACTGACCTAAAATTTGGTGTGGAGGTAGGTGAGAGTCATTCCTAACACATACTCTGAGTGCTAAAAGATCACACAAGATCTTGTGATAAATGATGTAGTGTAACTTTCAAGATTTGAAAATTTTGAGTTGCAATTAATTGTTCGAACTGGTAAGAAAATACCACTAGAGTTTAATTTTTTGGCTTCCCAAAAGATAAAAACTTTCCTCACATTTGGATCCATAAGCTCCGATGTGGGAATTACTATCGGAACTTGAGTTCAGACCACTTCAAAGGGAAGCACAACAAGCTCCAACCCTCTTTACTGCAGGGACTGGCTTCACGCAAAAGAGCAGCACCTTTTGCCAGCAGCAGTCCCAACTATTTTTAATTTTAAAAGAAAGGCAAATGAAGAGGGGGATGTTGCCACAGAGAAGGAGACGAGAAACAGGAAGTTTTATTTCAAACGTGATGTGATCGTGTGCTGTCATTAAAAGGTCTGAGCTGCTTACAGGCCGACAGCCTGAGATCAGTTTGTGATTCAGAGCAGAGCAGTTATTGATGAAAAAATATAGACAATCCATGTGTGATTAAACAAATGTCATCGTCTGAAACTGCTGTTGATCAGTTTACTCTGGTGTGGAGAGCGCATGAATGATACTTTGTTACTCTCAAGCACGCTCACATTTTTTATGAGTTAGCATCAAGATAGCAACATTAGCTCTCTCCTGCCGGTGTTATTAACTTGCAGTGTCATGTACTGATGTCATGACAACAATCTGAGGTTAATCGGTTCTCACCGTTCCACGTTCCCAACTTGGTCGTTATGCGTGTTGTTTTGTCAGCCATGATGGTCCTAGTGATCATCAGAATCTGAATCTGAAGAGTTTTCCTCTGATTCCAGAGATCCAGCCGTAGGTTCAGGTTCCATTACTCCTGTGAAGTCTTCCAGCATTTCTTCGTGTTCAAAAATGGTTTCTTCTTCCATTTCCACTAGTAAACAACCGGACAGTAGCGACGTCATGAACGTCATGACGGCAACCCCGCCCCCACAAATCACCCACTTCGGAAATTATTGAGTTAAACACTAAAGTTTATTTAAGTTGTAGGTCAGAAAAATGGGACCCTGGAATGTTGTGTGGATGTGTTTGACTAAATAACAATCATGAAATGTTAATTTTTTGAGATTATATTTCAGTTAACCTTTTAGGAGTTCTGGCTTTAAACCTCTGGTTTGAATGTCTCCTGGATTAACAAGGTCTACAGCAGCTGTTGGGGGACCAGGACACTCTGAGGAGGAATAGGCTATTGGAACAAGACATTTATGAATTATATATTATATAATAATATATATATATGTGTGTATAAGTATATATGCTTATGTAATATGTGTATGCCTAACTCTGACATGCCTTGGTTGCTTCAATAAATTCATGTGGATGGTTTCATTAAAGGAAAACATCTATTTTCATTCATTCTTGAAGTTTTACATCCTGATTTCAGTTATTTTCTTGTCTACGTAGTGCATCCTGTTGGACCTCTGGTGTTAGGTGTCACCACATAAATCAGTGTCTGTGTGTGTGTGTTAAAGCCAACCAGCCAAAGAAGACAAGACTGAGAACAACCTGAACTCCCTGGTTCCAAAACTCAGTCTATAACTTCTGACTGTAATGTGTGCTCGACACCATGGAAGTTTGGGCTGAGGCAGAGCCACTGTCATGTTCTTCTGACCTTTAGTGAAGATACCCTCAGCAGCTAAGGTTTAAAAGAAAAAAAAAAAAACAGAATATAAATCTCCTCCCATCTGGTTCCTAGCCTGTCATCTTCCATCATGTTTTCCGCCAAACCAAACTACATCTGGAGCTTTCTGTTTAGAACTGTGGAGCAAGCTGTTTTTTTAAATGTCTGAAGCACATCTCCTGAATGTCACGGCTGAAACCAGAACTGAGAAAGTCTGTTTCTGTTTCGTGGGTTTTTTCCCAGCTGTTGGCATCAAGACTGGCAACGGCAAAAAATTCAAAAAGCATTTTGTTTTGCCATATCATTTTTGTAATTAAAAGTCTAAGCTGTTAGGATTTGAGTATTTTTGGGTTTCTTTTGTATTCGGTTCATTATTTTATGTTTCTGTAATTCTGTTTTATTTCTTGTTATTCCTGTGTTTACTTTCATGTTAGTTCTTGTAGTTGTTGCTCCCTGTGGTTTTTGTGTCTCTGTCATTATTCACTTTTCCTCAACTCTGTAATACTTTGCTTGCCACACCCATCTGCACGTGTCCCCAGTTTGTAATCAGTCACCTTTGTCCTCTTTCCAATCACCCTCTGCCTTTAAAACCTGTTCATCTTCTTCTCACACTCACTGGTTCATTGTTGCATCATGCACTGTCTGGATTTCCTCGTGTCTGTACTGTACTGTGTGTAGGTTTTTGTTATTTAGTTTTTTGCTGCCATGACAGTCTTTTGTTATTGTACATAAATTAGTTTTCATTTCGAGTTCCTTCTGTGTCTGCCTGCGTTTGGATCCAAATCCTTTAACCACCATCAACTAACCTGACACTAGCAATTCCTGAAGAAATACATATCACCTGCCGCCTGTCATGCCAGAAATTTAGACTAAAATAAGTCCATGTGGAACCTCATGCAGTATTGTGAGATGTAACACTAACAGTATGTATTGTGAAGGACTCTCAACTACAACCAAAACAAATTGTTGCTCCATATCTGTAAAATTAAATGGGTTCTAGACATTTTCTGTGTCCTAAAGTCAGACAGCTGTGGTGGCCATCTTAAATTGACTTCAAAGGTGAATCAGTTATAGATGTACCTCCAATGATTACTTTCGGAAAGTTTCACTAAAATCTATTAAATAGTGAGTGATTTATTTTGCCAACAAACAAACAGAGTTGACTCCAGCAGCTATTGTCACAAAAAAAATGTTGTGCAATGAGTAGCACTTAGAGTATGTATTAAGGATGACTCCTAACTACAAACACATCAGGTTTTAGCACAATGTCTGAAAAACTGACTGAATTTGAGACATTTTTGTGTTTTCTACGGTCAGCTGGCTGTGGCAGCCATCTTAAAGCAGGCTTGGCTCTAAAAGCCAAACAGTTCTAGAGATCTATTCAATTAATTTTTCCTGAAAGTTTCATCAATATCCAGGCAGTGGTTTATGACATTTTTTGCTAACAGACAAACACCTGCACCTTTCTCTTGAGCAGTGAGGTCTTCCTTCCTCTGAGTTGTACAGTCTGTCCCAGTCTACTGTAGCCTCCCTGCCTTTCATTGTGAAGCTGCTCTCTCATTCATAGATTCACTTTGATTGCCTTCTCATATTTCCATGTAAATGCTGCTTGGTTGGAGCATCAGAGGAAATTAGAATCCCAAATTTATAATGACTTTTTTTTAAAATCCTCTTCTTGCGTGTGTATGTAGGAGTGTGATTGAAGATGCATTTGTTTGTGGTGGAGTTTTGGACTTGTGGATTTCCATGAATGTTAAAAAAGGTTTCATTTCGCACTGAGCTGCATTGAAATCAGCCGTATTAATTAAGGTGTGAAACGGAGACTCTGCTCAGCCCAGAGGGTGTCGCGTTAACCTTACCCTGCTACCTTAAAAACACAAACATGGCTATAACAGTTAATTTTTCCAGATATTGACTTAATATTTGGTGTGGTAGTAGTTGAGCCTGGTCCCCAACACATGCAGTATTCTGAATGCTAACAAATTGCACAAGATTTTAAAATTTTGTCATTAACTATTTGGAGTCAGAAACAGAAACGTTGTGGATAAACAGATTTGGAACAACAACAAGAGTATTGGTCGGCCTTCAGACAGGAAAGAAATAAACTCTCCCCTATGCTCGTCATGACTTCTATCTGGGTCATGTGACGGTTGACCAGTAAGGAGCAGCCTATGGCCCACCAAAAAAAAAGAAAAAAAGTCCAAGTGGCAACAATGTCTTATCATTTATTCCACTTGCAATATTTAAAAAAAATATTGATGATATTAAATGATCTTAATATTAAAATAGGAGTGAATACATTTTTAAGGTGATGATTTTTTTTTCTGTTTTCATTCACATAGTTCTTACTATGCTGATGTGTGTTCAAATATGCATTGTTTTAAACACATTTATTTCAGTTAGTTATCTGTGGCTTTAAACAGTGTCATGTTACACTGTGACTGACAATTGGACAGTCTGTTAGTGAGTTGGGCGGGGGTGTAATCGAGGGTACAGCCCCACATCCCTTGTGCACAGAGTCTGGCTCCAGAACTACAGGATGGCACACATTTTGGCTTTAATTTTGGATTATAGAAGTAATGGAGTTGCTTTGTCCATCCTCATTTATGTCAATGGTTGCGCCTCATAGTTTGAGAACCACTGACCTAGTTTAACTCAATGATGTATGTAAGTAAGGAAAGTTTTGTTTTGATGTGCCAAGGTCCAAATGCAGTGAATACTGTTAGTGAACCTGGTGTACATGATGAATAAAGGCTCTGTGTAAGCCAGTAGATGATTGTTGTTGTTTTACATTTCTTTTTCATATTTATTATGTCAGCTAGAAATGACATATCAAAAACTTAGATTACTCTGATAGGAATACCCGGATTACCTCTTCCTGCTGGCAAACACTCCATTTAAGAGGAAAACTCTTTTCTTTGCTGCTCATCATCAGTTCTACCCTGGTCATAGCATTGCTGACTGAAAAGAAATGTGCCCACTTATGAACACCTGTTTAAGATTGTTATAATTACCTGCCGCAATTTTGTGTTCATCTTGACTTTGATGAAGACACCGTGTCAAAACTCAGTGAGCTCCAGGCCTTCTTTTTACTGTAAACTATGATGTACAGAGAGGATTTACAAAACTTTACCCACAAGGACACGCTCTTAGGCTCCACTTATCTATGTTTCATTTGTACTTGTTTCTTGAAACCCCACAAAATGTGACTGCAGTGCTATAACCAGCCATAGTTACGAGGTTTATGAAAGCAGATACACAACACAAAAAGCCCAATACACCATGCTGCATGTTTAGAAAAATATGGATGTTTTATTTGACCTACTTGACAAGCCTTATAATCCATATCCAAGAAGTCTCTTGATGGTTTTGGAACACAGTCTACATCCAGATATGAACAGTTGTATATCTGTTGTCAGTTACACATTCATCCGCTTTTCATCCAAACAGTTTAGCGACGACACACACAGTAAATATCCCATCAGATACTCGGTTAAGTGGGTTTCTATTCTGAACTCACAAAACAGTGATGATTCATAGTTAAGAATCTATTGAAAACAGACAGTCTAATACAAAGTCCATTGGGTACAGATTTGTCCATTATACTGCTTCTAGGATAGCTTATTTACAGGTGTCTACTGGAAGCAAAAGTAAAAACAAAAAATGAAAACAAATTGTCATTTTTATTTCCTAAATAAAACAAGTTAGCCATCACTATTCAAACTCCAAGAAAAAAAAAAAAACAATATTTTGTACTGATTGTGCTTTGTAACCCACAAAACCAGTTGTTACTGTAGAACTGGAACATCTGATAACATCCATTTCAGTTTGTCTCTTTGAGATTCTAGAGCTATGAGTAAGACGGGGCGTACAAATGTTTCCTTTTTTATTACTTTATTTATATATTTATAAAGTCATTACAGGCTCACTTTAGTTCATCACCTGCGGTGGTGTTGTATTACACAACAGCAGAAGTCACGGAGGAATCAGTTCTTGTGTTTGACCATGCAGAGCCCTTTAAGATTTGCCAGAAAAGGTCACAGAATACATTTGTGGGACAAAAGGGAGCCGTTGAAGGCTTTAAGAGGCAAAATCAGAGTTTCCCTTCAAAAACAGACACAAAACCAGGTTGCAGCCTGTAAACGAGGATTATCAAGACACTGGGAAGTTTATGAGGCAAGTTAGCTGACTAATACTAATCCTCTATACCACAACCCTCTCTGGCTTCTGGTCTTGCTGGGCCCGTGTATGTGGTGTACAGTGGAGTTTCTTTTCCGGTCTCTCAGTTAGATAGAGGATGATCTTGGTCCTGGAATCTTTGACTTTCAGAAATCTTAGTCAAAGTAAATGGAATCACTACCATCCTGCTGTACAAGGTGGTCAGTGTACCCACGTTCATTAGTCAACACCCCCACCCCCACCCTCCCCACACCTAGCTCGAGGCAGTGCCCCTCCCAGAGCAGTTCAGCCTGCCGTTACACAGTCACTTCAGTCTTGCTGCCTGTGCGATAGTGCTGGGGCTGCTGCTGCTGCTGCTGGTGGTGCTGTGGGATGTAGTGGAGCTGTTCCACAGTGTGAGTCCGTCTGGAGGCAAACGCCTGTCTTTTAGTAGTTGTCTGGTTCATGGCTAAAGTGTTGGAATGCACAGATACTCCTGCCCCCGGTGCCCCGCCACTGCCGCCCCCACCACCGCCACCACCACCGCCACCATTGTTCGAAGCACTGGGATGGGAGTGCATTTTGGTCATCTTGTAGCGATCCATGAGGGGAGTTGTTGGTGTGAACACGTCTGTGTGTGAGATGGCGCGCGACATTGACATGTCACTCCCACGGAAGCCACCAGAAACGCTGCTGACCATGCCACGCTTTAGTGACATCATCAGCTTCTCTGGCGAGAGCAGGGGGTCCTGGGACAGGAGGCGGTCCTGCGAGTACAGGCGATCTTGTGAATAGAGACGTTCTTGAGAGTAATGGCGATCCTTTGAGTACAGGTGGTCCTGCGACAGGAGCCGGTCCTTCGAGTACATGCGGTCCTTGGTGTACAGGCGGTCTTGGGAGGTGTGGCGGTCCTGTGGTAGAAGACGCTCTTGGGACCGAAGGCGTTCAGCAGACAGGAGTTGTTCGTCTGAGAGGATCCTGCCTCCGTAGGGGGACATACCCTCAGAAGGCATGTTGTAGTCTTGGTGTGGGCCACTTTGCGGGACCAGCACACGATCCTGGGACATTGCCCTTTGGACACGCCGGGGTCGCTGCCTTTGTTGAGACTGCTGCTGTGAAGACTGTGACTGGGGAGGGGCCTGGGAGATGGAGGCCTGTGGAGGCTGGCTCTGGAGTTGCTGCTGCTGCTGTTCCCGATGCTGCTGAACAAAAGACAAATGAGGTGAGTTTTTGTGAGTAAAAAGTTGGTTACAAGTAAGTAAGTAATCAAGTAAAAAATAAGCCCTACCTTTAAGCACATTCAGATCTGAGGATTCAGAGCTAAAGGTAGTTTCTCACTGGGCTGTCAATGTTAAAGACTAATTGGGAAAGGACATTCATGAGAAAGTCTTCAAAATGTCTCAAAACACTCATAGAGCTTCTCAGTTTCTTTACATTGGTCGCAAAGACTTGCAGTCCTGTCGCTGGAGTCTTCTCAGAGTTGTCAGGACTGTCTCAAACTCTTTTCATTTTAGTTTCTCTATTTTCTTCAGCTCCAGAGCTGTATTTTGACCCCTGCACAGAAGCTCTCCTCTCACACAAAACAACCAAGGTTACAGGCCCAAATGTCCAGGTCTAACCATGCCAATGATAAATAATAATTATTTAAAAACTGCCTATTTTCATGTTAAACATGTACTTCAGCAAACTAAACGATTAATATGGGGCAGCTGCAAAGATGGGTAGGAAGCGGGTTGTAATCTATTTTTCAGTGCACTGCTATGCAGACGTGAACAATTTTGAATCAATTCAAAAAATGATAAAAATCAATTGTTTAATGTTAATAATGTCATGTCAAGGAACACAAAAGGCGGAACTCTGAAGTGCAAAAGTGCAGCACCCGGACCACCTATGGTGAACACACAACAGAGGGAGAACAAGGCTGATCAAGACATAAAATGGCACCTTCTATATTGAAAGCCAGTGTTTGGAAGTGCTCCAGCTTCTATAAAATTAAAGGGAAAATGGTGTAGACAAGACCCCCACTTAATGCAAGTTGTGTTCATGTTTCTATGTTTCGACCAAAACCAAAGCGGTTGAAACAGCGAGTAATATAGCTCTAATATGTGTTGCATGGACATCCATTGCCACAGAATGTTATGTCACTATACTGAGTACTTTGACTACTTTGCCTTTTTTAATGTTAATTTAATTCCCAACATCTTGTTTGAGTGAAAAAGGTTTTATAATGTGGTTTAGAGCAAAAATATTTAGTTTTTTTTAGGTCTGAGAGATTCTATACTCTGGACTTTTTTCGAAGTGTGATTATGGATGCATCACGACGCATCAGTAATTGTTTTATATTTGCATCACAGCCCTCTGAATTGTCATCAGAACAAATTATGAGGTTTCTAAAGATTCCCACCTCCACTCAAAACATGTCCACATGGTTCACTGTTCAGACACTCAGAATTTAGTGAGACTGAAATGGAAGATTTGTCTATTTGCTCACAGTTTTTAGTCTCCAACAGTCATAGCCCAGTGAGGTATTATACCTCAAGACTAAAACTGAAGACTGAAAAGCCTTGTTCTGAAGCCTGCTCTCCTAAATTGAACACTTGTGCACCCACCTGTTCTTGACTCATTTTCAGAACATGCAGGGGAAGAGTGCCTCTTGCTGCCAGGTCGGGCAGGTGACGCTTACGAGAGTAGTAGTCGTCAACCTCTTTATCTGCTGCAGAGAGACAGAGAATTGAAAAAGAGTAGAAAAAAAACGGGGGTGAAGAGGAGGTCCTTGATGCGAAAGAACAAGAAAACACGGGTAGGTGTTTGAATGTGACAGTGGGGAGGGGGGAATTGGATCAAGTGGAAAACACTGCACACAAAGCGGAGAGAAGTGCCAGTGGAGCCATCTGGGTTTCACCTTTCCAAGCTCATGGAGGAGAATAGAAAATAGAGGCAAAGGGTCACATATTACATGCTTGGCACAAAACATCCACATATCCAGGCTTCATCTGTGATTCTACAGGCAGAACTGGCTGTGGGAGCAAACTTTTCAAAGGTCATGTGAAAAACAAACAAAAAACAACCAGATATGGAGGGAGACATTCATGGACACATGCTGAAAAGCTAATGTTGCGTAATCTGGTCATCCTTGAGAGCTGCCAGTGCTTTCACATCAATGAGCGGTTGTGCTGTCCTCCTTCGTATGTGCTAACAGGAAGACATGCATTCAGAGGCAGACCGAGAAGACAGGAGAACACTTCCTGAGACAACAAGGTGGAAGAGGAAACGCACGATCAAAGTCATGCCACAGAACACAAACACATGCATAAAAGACTGCTCATTGAAAATGTAATCACACACATGGCGGCACACATTTATAAAACTTTACCAGACATCTTGTCAAAAAGTCTGTGAATCAAAGTCCATGAATGTCGACGGCATGACATTGTTAACCACTGGACTGAATTAAAAGAGAACGCAAGTGGAAAAAAATTACACAGAGCGCTCCACCTTGTTCAGAAAGTCCTAAACGACTTTTTGCGCGTGATCCTGTCTTTTTTAATAATGCTCATACCACCTGTCCATATTTCATTCATGCAACATCCCCTCCGGCAGGCCACGGGTGCTTGCTGCAAATCGATTCATTATGAGAGATAATAAAAACAAGATGTTCCTTTTCTCGAGCATCATAGTCTGCATGATCTGGGCAGGGCAGCTCATCCACCGTGTTGCCACCGAGTGAATGAATAACTCATCAAATATACTGTCCTGCACGGCAACAGTCTAAATGCTTTCTCTTCAGTTGGATAGCAATTTGCATTAATAAGCAGCAGCATTATTCTCTTTTATTATCTGAACAATGAAACCGTTGCTCTATCTTTCCTCTGGCACAATCCAACATGATCTATCAGTGTGCACACACTAGCTGAGCAACACAAAGAAGCAGCAGAGCCTTTGGGCTGTTTTCTGCAACAAATAATTTGCTTTGGAAGCAGAAAGAAAGTTAGTAAGACTGAAGGACACTGCCTGAGGATATTTGTGTTTCAACACACTCTCTCTAGTGGGTTTCCATTGTGACAACTGAATTAATTTAGTTTTAGTTTAATACCGAACAAAAACTGTTATCTTCATTCTTGCAAGCTTTCTTTGACTCGAAAGACAATAAATTGCACCACATTTTGCAAATCCATTTCACTGCATGCAGTCATGGGGAAAAAACGTCCACCCTCTTTTAATTCCAAGGTTCTATGAATCAGGACAGAATAAAAATAATATGGACTTTCTCAGGTTGTAAAATTATTTAAATAGGACCTCAAGTGCACAACAAATTCCACCATGCCATTATTTACATATTAAAAAACCCTAAAATGTGAAAAACCAAGTCCACCCTTGCTTTTTCCATAGGATTTCATAATTTCAGTATCAACCCGAAGCTGCTGATCAAACAGTTTGTTTAACTGATCATCTTCAGCGTGAGCACCTCAACAAATCCAGCAGTTTTGTCAGTTTGCTGCCCTGGAGCAGACAGATGTTGTTAACACAGGGACACCCTGGACAGGTTGCAAGTGCATCACAGGGACACAAAGAGACAAACAACATGAAAAACTATTCTCACTCACAGTTAGGGACAATTTAAAGTAACCAATTACCCTGCTCCTCCATACTGCCCCAGATAAATCCAAAAAAGACCAATGTAGAGATGTTAGGCTAAGGCACAGCTCCATGTTGGTGAAAACCAAACACTGCATATCAGCACAAACACCTCATAACTGTGAAGCATGGTGGTGGAGGGGTGATGATTTGGACTTGTTTTGGACCATCTCAATGCACTTTGAATTGAGAAAGCTCCTCAGATGAGAAACAGAACATCTTCAGGAAGCAAGAAACAAAGACAATCAACTTTTTTTTAGATAACTCTTAGGACTGCCGTGTCTACAATGACTGAGAACCTACAGCAACATATTGACGTGATGGGACCTTAAGAGAGCTGTGAAAAAACAAATGTCTGCAGACCTCAATGAGCTAAAGCAATGTTTTAAAGAAGAATGGGCCAAAATTTCTCCACACCTTTGAAAGAGAATGAACTAGTCATATAGAAAAACCACAACTGCTAAAATTTTGCTGCTAAAACTGGTTCGACAAAGTGTTCAGTCATGAGTCATTAGTTTTTCACATACAGGTTTTCCATTTTGGCTTTGCTTTCCTTTCATAAATTGTGGAATCTATTGTGTGTTTTTGTACACTTGAGGTTAGATTTGAATCATTTTAAAACCTGGTAAAAATCTGATCTTTTTTCTCATGTCCTGATTTTTAATACCCTAGAACTGAATGAGAGCAACCTTTCTTTATTTCTTTACTTTATTTTTCCATCACTGTATTTGTCCTGTAACGTTGCCTGGCTGTTGCAATGTGGAGAAAACACCAACCGGATGAGTTGGAGATTGTCATCGTTCACTCTGACTGCATGCCAGCAGTAAACTTGGCCAGCCCTGATAAGATTACACAAGCCTTAAGAAATATTTGCGTTTCACTTACAGAAATATCATGAGATGAGACCTCATTACGCAGCAGAAATCCAGCGGAGCATCACTAAATCAATACCAAGCCAGGCCGGGCGCAATAAGCCACCTAATGCACTTACAAGGTTCAAGACAAATACTGGCTGCATTCGTTAAGTGGACACAAAGGAGGCAGGAATATCAATGACTCATAGGTTCTTTCACATGATTCGGCTGGTTTTATGGTGGATCCGGGCTGAGAAATGGATACGTTCTGATTTTGATTCAAAGCCTTCTTGATCCACTCACATGTTTACTCAAATGGGAGCTGCTGAATTTTCAGGGAGACATGTATGAGTGCTTTTTGTCTGATATCCACAGAACAGCAGGCAAATCATTTTCACAGCTGAAACACTTTGGCGCTCCTCAGTAAGCCCCAGTCAGGAGTCAGGGAAGCACACTTAATGCAGTATTTTTTTCATCATGCAGTGCACCGGGGCAGGGAGCCTACTCTTGCATTAGTGCAGTGAATTTGGACCTACTGAGTTTCTTCAGGGATGAGAACCGGTTGAGGTCGGCATTGACGGCCGCCTCGTAGGAGGGCGGCAGGTGTGACAGGCTCTGGAAGGAGCGTGAGAAAGACAGGTCGTAGGGCTCCGTCTGCGAGGTCAGGATGCCACTTATCCGATTGTTTTCTGGAGACACATACGTACATATACAGACACAAAAGAGGAAATAATGGGCAGCCTGGCTTCTCCTGCTCCCCCACTCCCTCAAAAGACACCTAGCAAGGATGAGACCCCCGGCAATTATCACAGAAGACCACCTGCTGAAGTGGAGGAAAAACAAGAGTGAGCTGATGCTGGAGTTTTAGTTATACAAATATTACCTGGAGACAGAGATACTCGGAACACACTCATCAGTATGAAGTCATAATTCATGAAGACTCTGTTTCTTATTGAACTCAGTTAAACCAGGGAGGGTTTTACATTTATGCTTGTTTCAAGGCAAGAAGTAGAAGTAATTTATAACTGTGTGGACATGCACCTAATACGTGTTTTCTTTTTCAAGACTGGGCAGCTTGGTAACCTGAGTACCAAAGTCTTTAGTGTGTGTCAAGGTTATCCTTAAGAATATATTGAGACTTGGTCATTTGTTGCTTTCTTTGAGCTAATAAAGAGCAGAGACTCTGCTTTGGAAATTTTTAACAAAAAGTGTAGGAAGTAAACAGCCAAGTTCAATTTCGACTTTCATTAAGCTGAGCTAGATATGCAAAAATGTTGAGCAGCTTGTGTACTTGAGATGTGGCCAGCACCGCCAAACACTGAGGCCCAGATTCACAAAGACTGCACAGCACCTGTTTTTTGCTCCACCTTTTTGTGCATCATTTGCCCTTGCTATCTGCCTTGCCTCAGCATCCTAGTCACAAAACAAATAACTCTAATCCCATGCTTGTGCAAACACACTCATCAAGTTCAGAATTTGTGCGCGACTTGCAGATGGAGCACAGAAACACTTCTTACAACTGCATGAACAACGTCTCTCTGTAACAGGAAAGAATCATGTTCAAGATGGCATTTCTAAATAAATAAGTCACATTTTGGACTTTCTTCCTGATCCTCTTATTTTCACTTAATAAATTTAAAATGGGATAGGAGGTTCAGGAATCTCCATGCCCTCAGTGTGGCTGCAAACTAAGACAGATGAGGACAAGGGCCCCAGTGATAATTATCCTGTTAAATAATCAATTTGTTTTTTGTTTGATCACCTCTGAAAGTGAAGCTCTGTCTGTTGTAATGCTTTATACAAATAAAACTTTTTATTTTGAATGTAAAACACCATCAATGAGATTCAATGCCCTTTTTTTGGAAAATTATTTATGGATGCAACAATATCTAACACTCATCACTCAAACAGAAGATAAACCATATCTTCTCACATCCCTGCCCTCTTTCCCATGCAGCAGATTGCTCCTTTTTCTCTGTTGTTTCTCCTGAGAAATCTGCCTGAGACACAAATACCACCAGCTCTCAGGACATGATAAATATTTCATACTAAATGCATGACACAAATAGCACTGGTCTTTGAGAATCAGATGCTTTGAGCCCTGGCACTTGTCTACATAGTAAATATGAGCAATAACTTGCTACATAAAAACTAATTTAAATATCAACTAAATAAGTCAGAGCAGAGAGATGCTGTTTGGCTGGCAGCACAGTTTGAAGCGCACACCTTGAAAATTAGGAAGATGTATAAAATCTGAATTTGAGCTGGCAAAAGCTGTGCAATCCTTTAGTGAATCTGAGCCTTTGTAGGTTGTTTATTTCAGAATTAAACTTTGGTTCATAAAACAGTGGCTTTAATCTTTTTATGCTCTGTTTCCACAACATTGAACTGCACTAAAAAAGATATTCATAAAAATGCAACTTTTCACAAAATAACATGATGTTTTTTTCTGAGTTTTGACGCCATTTAAGAAAAATGTGCTTCATAGTGGGAAATAAAACCCTTCTCTTTCACTAAATTTTTGACTCACTCCAAAGCTCCCATTCTTCATTAGTTGTTTGGACTCATTATATACTTTTTAATCCCTTAACAGTTTTGGTTGCTGGTTTCATTAGAATACTAGTCGAGTTCTTTCTTACATCTTGTTTTTGAAGCTCTGTTAAAATATCTCTGCTCTTAGGGAATGGTTGGAGATCTAAAACTCCAGCTTGCTGGTGGAAGTGCAGGCATAGAAGTCACAGTGGAAATTTATCGTGGGAACGTCACAACAGGTGATATGGTAGTTTCACGTGAGGACACAGTGATCCAAGAGAGAAGGGAGGGGAAGAAAACAAGGCGCAACACATGGAAGAACAGCTGAGCGCTGGACAGTGACCCTGTTGGTGACAATGCTGTGAAGGGATCTGAGATTGGGCAGGGAGTGACGTCTGGACTGGCTGTTGTTGAAGCAATGTGATATGATTCCAGGACGACACACAGGGTTGGGTGGAGGAGATGACCGGAGGACCGCAGTCCTCTTTTATTCTCACTCAACTCTGTCTTTTCTTCACACACATACATTCACACAAATACCCAGAGTCTGTCCCATTCACCGCCTTCTTCCTCACTCTGTCAGTCTTATCTACCCTACCATGCTGCCACCCACTTTTCTCCTTTTCTTGCTTCTTTCTTGTCCATTCAGTATTCCTTTTTCTCTTATTTTCTTTCTCGCTTCTACTCTATCTTGCTTCCCTTGTGAGTCCTGAGTCTGTCACGCAGTGCAGAGCAGCAGCGTGGGTGCGGCTCTGGACCTGCCTCCAATGGACAGATACAATAAAAAGGGCTTTACAAAACTTCTGCAAGAGGGAGAGCAGGATGGGGAAGGGGTGAAGAGATGGAGATAAAAAGGGACAAAAAGGAGACTGAAATACAAGAAGAAAATACAATTGGCTACAAAGTGGCTACAAAGAGGCTTGAAAGAGTCGGCTGGGAGGGGGTGGCAGCAGAGTTGGGCGACAGCAGGAGGTCCTTGGAGCTGCAGAGATGGGGTTTGAAGGATGTGAATGATTTGTGAAGTGGACTGTCTGCAATCCTGCATCAATAAGGGGGAATCGATTCCATGTGACATGCTGTTAGAGTTTCAATAGCAGACACATTTCACTCAGTCATGACAGACATTAACCACACAGACCTGGCTCAAATAGTCACAGAGTTCAAAATTTAACACCGTGTTTAACACCATAACCTGGAGAGGTTTATTTCCTGTAAAATATTTTTACTGTCAACAGATCCAACAAAGAGTGTAAAACCAAGTGTGACCTACCAGTTTATCATGGCTTATCTTATAATGTCATTAGATTCCACTGTTCAGTCACACAAAAACACAGATCAGGTCAGTTTTTGACCTAAAATCTTTTAAGGGATACCCTAGTCAACTTTGAAGTGATGTTCTGGCTAATAGTTATCAATCGCTAGTATCTTATCAGCTGCAACAACAGTTATAGATCACTGAGTATAGAAAAAAAGGTAAAAGTCTTCGTTTAGGTTAGGTAATGGCTAGCCAAACAAGTGCCTTTTTCGATTATTTTTCAGGCTTATAAAACAACTCTTTCTCAAAAAAGAAATAGCTGTGTGAAATAATGTCTCAATACCATTAACACACATATCAATATATATGGTGTGTCTTTTTTAGCACACATACATTTGTGTAGTAACACAGACGCTATTAAAATGACAACAATCCACTTTGGTCTTGGTCTTATTAGCCTATTTTCTGTTTTGGAGGAATTTATTTTAAAAGCCAAACCATAGCCAGGAAAGAATCTGTTGTTGGTTTTGTTGACAATAAAAAATATATATAGCACAAATCATGCTTTACCATGTCAACTTTGTTACATTAGCAATCTTATAAGATCTTAAACTTTAAATGGATCAACATAATTTTAAATCTTGTTTGAGTTATGTAGCAAAACCAAAAGGTTTCTCGTCAAAGCAGCTTTATCAAAGAAGCTTTCTACTTAAATCAGGTCTGAAAAGAGAAAAGTTTAAGTGGAAGAAAGGAAGACAGAGATGTAAGGGTTGGTTTGTGGGGTATACAAATCTGGGCTAGAATGAAATGAATAAGCACTTAGATTAAATCAAACATGTATGACTTACCACGTCTCAATGATCGGTGAGCTACCAAACCCAAATGAAAGAAACAATATTTCAGAAACATGTCGATGGAGAGAAAAAAAGAACACTCTGCACACAAACCTCCACATTCAGCATGTCCCGTGCAGAAAATCACCCCCCCCCCCACACACACACACACAAACAATTATTCTCATGAAATCAGATTCTAATTCTGTACAAGTCTGTGTGCGACTGCACATTTTCTGCTTGTGATATGGAGCCGTATCTTCAGTAGCAGGGCACTCAGAGGGCTGGAGCATTTGGTTTTATCTGGGAAATACACTGCGCGCTTAAATTTGAAGGATTTCAGGCTGACTGTGATCAAAGGCCCTGTGTTAGATATGTTGTTAAAATGGATTTTTCATGTTCTCCACAGATCTCCAGGCATTTGTTCTCAGTATGTGGCCTGCTTATCTGAGTGAGTGGGTCTACACCATATGGTCATTTATGTCCATAAAGAGAAGCCAATCTGGCTGCAGTACTCGTGTATGGCTCATGAGTGACTGAAAGCCTTTTTTTTATGTTTGTAGATGAAACAAATAGAAAACAAATGAACATCAGGGTGATTTGATAAACACAGACTGAAAGAAATACAGTCATGGGAAAAAGAAAGTCGAGCCAATTTCAATTCTTAGGTTTTACATATGAAGACATAAAAATGACTTTATTATTATTAGATTCTTGAATTATTTAAATCAGACCTCAAGTGTACAAAAACACACAACAGATTCCACCATGCCATTATTTATTAAACAAAAACAAATTCAAAATGGAAAAGTTCTGTCTGAAAAACTAAGCCAACCTCATGATTCAGCAGCTTTTAGATCCTCCTTTAGCAGTACTAACGGTCAGTAGTGTTTTTCTGTATGACTTTATTAGTCTCTCACATAAATGTGGAGGAATTTTGGCCCACTCTTCTTTACAATGTTGCTTCAGTTCATTGTAGACAAATGTCTACAAACCTTATCTACAGCTCTTCTAAGGTCCCACCACAGCATTTTAATCAGCATGAGGTCTGGACTTTGACTGGACCGTTGCAACACCTTGATTCTTTTCTTTTTCAGATGTTCTGTTGTAGATTAGCTGCTGTGTTTGGGATCCTTGTTCTAAATCAGCCACTAGGGAGCAGAGACCAGTGTATCTCTCATGGTGGTCCCAAGCCTGGGTAAATTGTAATGGTTGTGTCACGAAGAGCATCTGGTGTAAAACACATTTGCCAAAAGAATCATGCGTGTTCATCCAAGCAACACCATATCGAATTGGTCGAGGCCCGGGTTAACAACGACCACCACCACTGCTGTTGATAAACAGGGTGCCGGCAGAAATTGTGCTACTGTTAGTCGAAGACCACGAGGAGGGAAACGTGCCAGAAGACAGAGGGAGAAGAGTAAAATCAAGAGTGTAGGACTGAGGGTAGCAACTCTAAACGTAGGTATAATGACAGGCAAAGGTAGAGAGCTGCCTGACATGATGCAGAGAAGGAAGGTAGATGTATTATGTGTACAAGAGAAAAAGTGGAAGGGCAGCAAGGCTCTCAGCATTGGGGCAGGGTTTAAGCTCTGGGTGGTAAGAAAGAGCTTCCAGAAGACTGGGCTACAGATGACTGGGCTACAGGTAAGAAGGTACTTGGTGTGTCATCTGGTCAGAGAAAAGATGAGAAGAAAACCTGGTGGTGAAATAGTGAAATCCAGGAAGTTATCCAGAGGATGATGTTAGCTAGGAAGTGAGAGGACTGAAGAGAGTACACGGGAATATAGGGAAATGCAACTTAGGCCAAAGAGGGAGGTAGCAAAGGCAAAACAGAAGGTGTAAGATGGGTTGTACAAGAGGCTAGACACTAAGGAGGAAAAGAAGGACTTGTATCGACTGGCAAGACAGATGGACCAGGCTGGAAAGGATGTGCAGCAGATTAGGCTTGTCAAAGATAGAAACGGTAATGTTCTAACAAGCGAGGGAAGTGTGATAGGAAGATGGAAGGAGTGCTTTGAGGAGCTAATGAATGAAGACAATGAAAGGGAAAGAAGAGTAGAGGCCATAGGAACTGTGGTCCAAGAAGTGGAAAAGATTAGTGAGAATGATGTTCAGAAAGCTCTGAAAAGGATGAAGAAGGAGAAGGCAGTTTGATCTATATGAAGACAGATGGTCTCACATTTGATTCTAGAATCCATTGGTCTACAGAGGAGTTCACGATCGACTTAATGACTGCAAGGTGTCCAGGTGGCTTCAAAACAAATCCAATCCACTATTGTGCTTGGCAGTTGGTATGAGGTGTTTGTGATGATATGTTGTGTTTCGGTTTAACCAAATATGGCACTGTGCATTTTGGGTAAAAATGTCTGCTATGTTATTATCTGTCCAAAAGACATTGTTCCAGAAGTCTTGTGGTTCATTCAAATGAAACTTTACAAACTGAAGTCATGCTGCCATGTTCTTTAAGTGAGATGTGGCTTTCTTCTGGCAACCCCTTTCTAATAAGTTATAGTTGTTCACTATTTTTCTAATTTTCCTGTCATGAACTTTAACCTTTAATCTGCTAACTGAGGTCTGCGGAGTCTGAGATGGAGTGCTTGGGTTTTGTGTCATTTCTCTGAGCATTCCACAGTCTGACCTTGGGGTAAATTTGCTGAAACATCAGGCAGATGTATTACTGAAGGAAGATCGACAATGACCCACAGCAACTTTGCATTTAGTTTAAAAAAAATTATCCACATAAAGAATTGCTAAGCGGAGATAATTCATCATATTTTGAAAACAATGCAAGGAAGACATCCATCACACATTTATTGCATTGCACTCCACATCAACCCAGCTGACTTCTGCTCCATGCCTCCTTTTGTTCCTCAGTGCTTGCTTCATTTCTGAAAGCTAACATCTGTGCGGGATGTGGCCGGCTCCATCGGTGGTTTATGGATAGTCAAAAGCAGACAAACTGGTCTTTGTGAAAATTTTGTGGAAATGTTTTGAAAAAGTGCCTGTAGTATTTCATGCACATTTTCTTTTCATTTTGGCTTCAGTTTGCTTAATAAACAATGACATGGTGGAATCTGTTGAGTTTGTGTTCACTTGAGGTTAGATTTGAATAATTTTAGAACCCTGGAAAGATGGCATCATTATCATTATGTCCTGATATGCAAAACCATAGAATTAAAGAAGGGTGGACTTCTCTTTTCCCAGTCACTATACCTCATGGTAGACTCCACCCTGTCTCCTAACACAGCTGCTTCTTCCTCACATCTCTGACCCTTAGTCGTCCTCTGCTCCAGAACAATTCTGACCTGACAGCTGAGTGACATCAGTAATAAAACAGATTCAGTGTTGCTCCTCTCAGAACAAAGCGATAACTTTAGGTTCCACTCAGTCTGTCAGCCACAGGATGTTCTAATCCAGACACAACATTAAGTTGATGCTCTGCACATTGAATTCCTTTTTAAGAACAGAAATATGGGCACCAACTGTGGTTTGAGTCTGCTCACAGAAAAAAACGGTCCTCACCATGGGTTGTGACACTTCTATGATTCAATCTTCAACAAAACAGTCTCATTTTCAGTAACAGAATGGATTTGTAGTGGAGCAAATTGAAAGGAGGACCATGTCAATGAGTTTTCACACATGTAAAAAACTGTATTCTGAGGAGGTTCAGAGCATAACACTGAGCTGAGCTGTGAGTCCCTCTCGTGTTTCTTACCATTCTTAGGTGTGCGTGTGGGGCTACCTAAAGCCACATGGTTATAACTGTGCTGATGGGTACCTGCAATGACAAAAAGCAACGAAAGATCTGTTGAGTGTCCACGAGGAACATGCTGTGTCAGACCACACACAGAAAGCACAGCATTACAGCAGATATTAAAGAGATAATTCACACAAATCAGGCTAAAACAATATGATTTTGCCAGTAGTTTTATGTCATTTACAGGAAATGACTAAAATTAATTGGTTCATTTGTAACAATTGCCCTCTAAAGGGTAAATGTTTCTTTAGTTGTTGGGAGTGAGTGAAATATCCCTTTAATTTTCTCAAATTACCAATATGGGCATAAAAAGAAATGAAAGGGAAGGCAGATTTTGGGATGATTGAAGGCTGCTTTGACTTTAGAAAACATGTTTACATTGAACAGAATCTAGAACGTTTAAAGTAAAAACACAGAGGGACATAAAGCAGTTGTGGTATACAATATTTAGAACATTGCGTGTCCTGGAACAGACAGAAATCTTTCATATTTACAAGTGAAGGTAAGTCAGACACACTGACTATACGAGTTAAAACAGATCATCTCTGTGCAGTGTGGTGAACACAACAACCCACCAGCAGATTCATGAAGCAGAAAAACACATTACTCATTTAAATAAATTGCACACACCAGAGTCAGTATTGTACTTCATCTATGAGCATGAAAAACACATGTTGCGCTATTAACGACTGCTTAACAAAATTACACTGCTGAGACGCAAAGGATTCTTTCCTAAGGATGCATCGTTTAAAATGTTGTTGTTGACCTATTCCAGCACAAGCAATAAATCAAAAAGAGAGATTATAAATAAATGTTGATCATCCAGGTAGAACACTGTAATTTAACACACTGCTAATTAACATGATTTGATGGCATATGTGGGTGAGTTATGTCCTCCTTTATGGTCCAACTGGTACCATTGTTCGGTGATTTCAGCTACAAACTTGTCATATATGCAGTTTTGCTCACTCTGTTGTCAAAAACTCCACTGTAAATTAGTAAAACAAAAACTGTAATATTCTGTAATATTCTAGCAGCTGGACATTAAAGTGAAGATAATAGTAAATAAATGTATGTGTTTGTCTTTTTTCGTTTTTAATTATTAGATAAAGGTCAATATATATGTACTGACAATGCAATTACATGCAAGCACACCCACACATCTCCACCTCCATCTCCATCTTCTACCGCTTATCCGGGGTCGGGTCGCGGGGGCAGCAGCCTAAGCAGTGAGACCCAGACTTCCCTCTCCC
>JAOXNZ010000064.1:6956677-6972377 GCA_028566095.1 Kryptolebias brasiliensis | reverse complement strand
TGCCATGTGATTGGCTGATTCGACATTTGCGTTAATGAGCAGTTGGACAGGTGTACCTAATAAAGTGGCCGGTGTGTGTATGTCTGACTAAATATATGTTTGTATTTATTTTTTTAACTATTTATACTTGAGCCTGCATGATTTTCTGGTAAGTTGTAAAGTTGTTGCATTTTTCTTAAAGACATTACATTTAGTATGGAAAATACGCCTCATAATGTGCCTGTCCTCCTTTTGCCCTACCAGTGTAACTTATTTCAGTTTTTGAAAGTTGGCAGCCCTAGTCATCACTCAGTTTAATAAAATAAAAAAAACAATCTTAGTGGGCTTTGAATATCTAGAATGCATAAAAGTTTAAAAAGATACAAGGAGTCCAGGTAATTTGAGCAATGACTAAGATCAGAAGCTACTGCTGAATGTGTGTGACTTTTAACCCTTTCAGCAGCTTCATGAGAAACTATCATTCCCCTGTGAGAAGTGCAACAGCATGAATGGAAAACCAGTGTCTCTGCTGCATCCAGAAACGTTAGCGAACACTGTATTATGAAAGGAGGAAACCTTATATCAGCTCTGCAGGAAAACACTACAGAAGTTTCTGGCAGTGAGCTCATCTCAAGATATGGTCACATGACTCCATGTTTCAGCTGCTTTAGAGACAAACTGATGTCAAAGATGGAGGACCTGCATCAGTGAGCAGCACATTTACTTTTAAGGCCCCCTTCACGATCCTAAAAAAATCATGGATGGTCTTTGAAGGGTCTTGGCGAGATCTTTTATTCGGAAAGTTTTGAGCATGATCAAAAATCTTTTGTGTCAAGGTCAAATTGGTTTATTATCATGTCAGCGGTGCATAGGGGTCCTGGTTGGAGTTTGGAAGAGCGCAATGTCACCGTATCTATGACGTGAGCCCCTCATACATCGGTGCGGCTTGGTCATTGAGAATTTGTAGCAGGACTGGCCATGCTGGCCCTATGCCTAGGTTATGACCCTGTCACACCCAAATAGCACTCCAGTATGAGTTATTGTAACACTCTTACACCAATATATACAGCACCAAGCTCAGATGTCCTGTTGGACAAGGATGATAGAAGGATGGAGGTGGTCAGAGTATATACTGACCATATACTGTACTTTCATACTGCTGATGGTGGTGGCCCAGAAACATACCATATATATGAGGGAACAGGAGAGCATCTCTATGATGCAGAAAATAGTAGGAAAATCTATTTGGCAAGTACCAACAGCTTAGCAGCATCATGGCTGTGTTCATACTGAAAGAGGTTTTCTAAACATGTCGGTCTCCAGCCACATTCTAAAAGGTTGTGTAGGTCATGGAGAGCATAGTGGGGTTGTCATCTAGTGTGAAAGGGACCTAAACAACTAAAACATCTAATTGTGCCTCTCCCAACCTTTGTAGCTGTATTGCATGTTTTGGATTTGTTAAAAGCTTTTACATACAATAAATTTGGTCAGTAAACACATTAAAAACCTGTTTTGTACTTGTGTCTGTCAAATAAAATTCATATGAATTAAAAAGTTACAGCTAAACTGCTTTTTTCAAAACAAGAGCTGTTTAACTGTGAAAAATACAACCGTTTCCCTGTTCTTTGAGAGCCTTTATTGTTTGACAAGTTTTACTCCCAGTCATATCAGACAGAAGGCACTAGCTTTTAGAGAATTGAGGAGCTGTCCACACCGGAATAGTTTTTCCTGAATGTGCAAAAGTTTTTTGTTGTTTCAGACTTGCATCCACACATCTACATGATTTAGGAGCCCCAAAACAATTTTAAAAAAAAAAGTTTGAAAAATCTTTTAAAAGGTATCCATGTGATTGTGTCTAGACTGCCATAACGCAACTGTAACAGCCTTACTGCTAATTTAACCTACGGCCTAGGGGGTCCTTTTCTTCTTATCTTTACATTTTACACCCAACATGAAAACTTTAGGTGGATGCTCCATGCCTTGTTTCCTGTGTCTGGTCTGTTTTTGTGGCATTGTTACAACACCATATACAGGCCTGACATTGGCTACCTCCACTCTGCAGCTCTTAATGCTCAATTCCGGGTTTGTTTTGCATGTTCGTTCACGTTACATTTTAAATGCGACTTCCATCAGACTCCATTGTGAACAGTCTCCAGTTCCCAAAATGACCCGCATGCTCAGAAGAAGATATGACGTCACACTCCACACACTGTGTTTACGGAAGTAAACATCGACGCTAGTAGTGTTATTGTGCTATAGTGTATTGATTGTGAAATTGCTGTTCAATTGGGGCCAACTGTACATCTAAATGGTAAAAGATAAAAGAAGACTGAGAAGAGAAAGAGCGCAAATGTTAACGATGACCTTTTTTGGACTTGTGGCTGCTACCTCCAAGCAGATGCATGTGTGGATGGAGAGTTGGAGCCAAGAGTGGTGGGACTTTGACATGAGGGACCTCTGTCCTTTCATCCTACATGAACATTCACACTGAGGTCACTTTGAAAAACATTGGATATGTATCAGATTCAGTACCACATTCAGAAAAGACCTGGATTGGTTATGAAAAAAATTGGATATGTCACATTTACACTGCCATGAAAAAATCTGATATGTGTCGCAGAAGGGCAAGAAATTCGGAATTGGGTCGCATTTGCCTGCAGTGTGAACGTAGCCATAGTTACTATAGTCTTTTGGGTTGTTGTCTGTGTTTCCATGTGGATGAAGATGCTTCTTAAAACCTTACTGTTTACAAGACTAAAAACAAGAAAAATTTAGTTTTGGGCAAACTGTGTTTGCGTGTGGACAAGCTCTTAAACACCTGAAATAAACTACTTATTAGATTGTGGCATCTTTTCACTTTTGGACCAATCTGTTTCCAATTATCTAAGTGAATCTAAGTGATTTCTTTGTACCGTTGCACCCCTGAACCCACCACATCCAGACCAGACTGTACATGTGTTGCCATCACACAGACAAGAAGACCTACAAGTCAAAGGTACACAGGTCTGCACTATGATTAACACGTGAGGTACGAGCTGCCTCCAAACACTGACCAGAAACTTTCCCACTTCGGAGTGTTTAACAGGTTCATAAAGCAGATCCAATAAAAAGAAAGTGGTTTGAGGCAACTTTGACCTTTAAACAAATAAACAGCCATCCCTACCATGGTGACTCTGGGAGCGGACCGGCCAATGTTTTTCTCCTAGAAAACAGAACCAGGTGGTTATTTTTTTAACAAAATCAAATCACACTGAGCAACTCACAGTTTCTGTGTTATCCAAAATAAAAAAAGTTCAGATTTACATCATCAGGAAGCTCGTGGGAAATGGGGGGTGTGGAGGGTGCTGCAGCACTCCTTGATGGATGTCAGAAGACATGCAAATACATAGTTAAAGAATTAAAAAAAAAAGGATTTCATTTGTGCTACATATGTTTAAAATCTAAACATTTTGGTATGATTGAGTTTTGAAAATCTGGTATGTAAAGCAACACTGTTATTGTATATATGTGGGCAAAATTTTACAAAAAGTTTGAAGTCCACAAAAAACTGGACAGATTAGCATAAAGTCAGATTAAGATAGACAAGACTGACTGCCAGTGTACATTACGCTGCACATATTTGGTAATCTGTTCTTTATGTGGGTATTTAGGATCATACAAATTCACACATGCTCACAGCACCCTCCAACTGAAACACATTCCCATGGCTACAATCATCAATACTGTTATAGTGAAAGGTCTGTGTGAACATTCCAACGTTGTACAATAAAAAGACACAACGGGTTAATTTCATTCTCTATATGCTGTTTTAAATTGTTAAACTGAACACAGATTTGCGGAGACATCGAGTGCAGGAGTCAACAAGGCACAAGCACAATTTTACAGCTCTGATATTGATTGTGTGACATTTTATCTTTCCGTCAGCTACTGGCAGAGCCCTTCTGACATCATGACACAAGGTATCAACTTGTGTTGCTGAGTGGGGGGCGTGGGGTGAGGGGCGACAGCAAAGATTTCAATATGAAAAGAGAGAAATGGTGGAAGGAGGAGAGGATAACAAGACGAAGAGAGGAGTCAGTGCTGTACCCCCACCCACAACACCCCCGAGCTCCAGCCATGCAGCACTTTGATCCATCACTATTGATTTGCCATCAGTGCCTCGTCGACGCTGCCTCCCACACTGAAACGAGGATGTGCCGCCCCAGCTGTGGCTCGGGACTAGTTCTGACCTTAAACCCACAGAGCAAATGAACCCTAACAGCATGCTGAAGCGCATTTATGTTGATGATGATAAGAGCTGCTGGAAATAACGCTGATGCACAAACTGCTTGTTTTTCCACATAAGCAAACTGACAAGAGCAGGAGGTTCATAGAAACTTCCCTGAGAGAGATAAATGAAAAGAGAACATCACAGAATAAAAAACAAGAAAAGAAAAAAAAAAGAAAAATCTGTCTGCACATTTTCTTTTATCAGAAAGAAAGCATGCTCTGGTAATTTGTTATATTGTAAATAAAACTAAGAAAGATATCCTGATAACAAATTTTAGTAGGATATTGTTTAGCTGACACTGGAGAGTCTGACCTCAACTCTTTTCCACTGGATTCAGATCTCTGCTGGAACCCTTCTGTGTGGAGTTTCACATTGTTCTTTGGTTTGCAAAAATATTTATTTAGGCATTTTTATGTCTGAGATTTAAATGGATTTACAGTTTGATTATAGGTAATAGATCTACAAAACATAGTCCATATTAATTAAGTTAAATAGGGAAAAGATTTTGTTTTACAACTAGATAACTATAAAAATATCAGCCTAAACTGCCTACAGAATCAACACCAAGTAAGTGACAGCATGAAGTCCAAGGAGCTCCACACACAAGTCAGAGACAAAATTTTGGAAACTTACAGATTAGGGTTGGGTTTTCCAAACCTTGAACATCCCACAGAGTTCCATTAAATCCATTATTAGAATAAAGAAAGATGATGCCATCACAACAAACCTGCCAAGATAGCATGTCCTCCAACTTCCACTTCAGGTACCAGGTCAATTTTCTGGGTCCATTCTATACTGCTCTGGTAGGAAGTAGTACTTTTGAAATTACCTGGAACTGTCATGGTGGTGGGCAGCACAAAACATGTTTGACTGGTTGAGTTCCCAGAATTTCTAACAACAGTCCATACAAATATGCGTATGAAAAACTGAGGCTGCATTTGCAGATGCAACTTTAGCAGCTGAGGAGACGCAATACTTATGAACGACCTAATTTGCCTATTCTACCCTGCAGATCAGACTGTAGTGGAAACACAATGGGGCTAAAATTAAAAGAATAAATAGTGTAAAAGGTTCCTAGTCACATAGTGGGAATGTGTCTTAAGAGTCCAAAGATAACCCTGATGATCAGAGATGGAGGAAAGATGGATGGAGCGTAATATCGAGAAATTCTTGAGGCAAGGTTGACTTTCGAGCAGGACAGTGACCCTAAACTCTCTACTGAAGCAACACTCCACTGGTTTAAGGAGAACCAGTTAAAGGTCCTGGAATGGTCCAGTCAAAGCCCAGACCTCTGGTTTGATTTAAAGATTGTGACACACAAGCAGCACCCATCAACCTGATGGAGCTGGAGCTGTTTGGTCATGGAGAACAAAAAACATCCCACTGGTCCAATGTGATAGACTCATGAATATAAACCTGAAGAAACTTGTTAATGTAAAACGTCACTCTAGTGTTGACTGTGTGTGTGTGGAGGGTTATTTTCTTTTATTTTTGTGATATTCATAACCCCCCAGTACATGGTACAGTCCAAAAACATTTATGGTAGGTTAACTGGAGATTGGCCCAAGGTGTGAAGAAGAAAACTTCTCCCAAACTTTAAGTGAGGTAACTGAGGTAATTCTCTGTGACCACAGAAAAGCTGCAAGACACCAACTTCATCCATTTGTGGTCTTTTAAACACTGGTTTGCTGATCGAAGTGTTTTTGGGCTGTTTATTTGAAATCAGAACGTGAAAAAACAGTGACGCCTGAGTCCTCCTGACTCAATGATGTTCAGCATGTTTTATTTTTTAAGTATGATGTGTTTAAGTCAGAAAGGTGTGAGGTTGATACAGCGGGATTCAGCATTTTCTCCTCAGCAAAAACAAACAATTGCCTCACTCCGCTGCTGCAATCTGCCGTAGAGCGTCTGTTTTGACGTTCAATTTTCTTGCAGTTAAGGGAAAAAGAGTCTAAATCAAACGTTTTAAAGGAACTGTCTGCAGAGGGATAAAATGTCCCAAACTTAACAGGAAACAGCACTCCCTAACTGGAATAAGACTGCATTTTCAAGTGCAACCTTAACACCCGCATTTATTCAGCATGAGCAATTCTGACTATAAAAGGTGGAAATTTCAGGATTTCAGATGACGGACCACTCAAAAGGAAAACAACCCCAGGAGAATAGCTGAGTAGATGTATGCGCACAAAGGAGACCTGTTTACCAGGACCAATGTATCTGCCTTCAGCACTCGACAACATTCGTTTAGAGTTTCAGAACAAATGCTACGGGTGCTTCAATTTTCTGCCGCAGTTTCAGCCATTTCTGCTGCAGCAGAACTCGACATTTTGTAGCCTGTGTGTTGAAGTGTCATGTTACTTTGATGTCATTATGGTTTTCAGAATCAAGTTCAGACACAAATGAAAATAAAGGCCTAGCATACCTTAAAATACTCCATATCATCCACCATCTCTGATGCCAGAGTTTCAAACTAAGAGCATCTTATAACCGTTTTGTGAATCTAGCAAGATCGGTTAGCATTCAAAATATATGTTGAAGATGACAGCTACAACAAATTTGAGCTTAATGTCTGTACAACTGACCAAATTATAGCTATTTTTGTGCTGGCTAAGGTCAACTAGTTGTGGTGACCATCTTGAATTGAACTGACTCCAATGACTTGTAGATGTACAGCCAGTTAATACTCCAGAAGAGTTTCATAAAACAAAGGCTACAAACAGAAAGACTGGCAAAAGCATTATCACCCTTTTTTGCCTTTGACAGCAGAGGTAAAGAATGAAGAAATTTGTATTGTATTGAAGTTTTTTACCTTTTGCACACAAATGTGACGTTTTATAAAGCGGGAATGAACTGGAAGTGAGTGTGTTCGGCTAAAACTCACGGTCTACAATGAGTGTTTTGAGTTTCGTTGATAGTAATGAGCGTTTCAGTGACATAAAGGCTACATGATGGGAACACTGACTCCAGGGGCCGCTGCCATCCTGTGATGTATGCTGCAATAAAGCTAAATGTTTTTTTATGACTGGGAGACTTCACATACTCTTGAGTTTCATATTAGCACACAATGTTGCGCATGTAACTCTCATAAATCTCATAAACCTTGCACGCTAATGATGTCGATGCAGCCTGGGAGCCCAAACCACATTCAGACCAAATGTTCATTAATTTATTACCACAAATGGATCATTGTAATGTGCTAACGCTGAGTTTCCAGTGCAGCATGAAACGGAGCTGTTGTTACAATTCGGTTACTCCTTGGTATGCTGAGACAGAGTAAACCAACAGGGTTTTATTTGGAAGGTTTATGTGTGCTTTATTAAACTCAGTTTGGCTACAATTTGAATTGGTTTACGGCTTTACCTCACAATATGTTGATTTTAGAAAAACAAGTAAGTAATACAAACTTTTTGACTCTGCTTATTTGTTTTTTGGCCCTGAAATGCTGTCTTTTATCATTATTATGACACTACTCAAGATATTTATTGTCCAGCACCAAATGCCAAAAGGCAGGCAATAATGTTTTTTGCCTGTGTCTGTTTGTTGGTGAAGTATCTCATGAACCTCTGGACAAGTTTTAATGAATCGTTCAGGAAATAATTATTGGTTGTACCTCCACAGGTGATTAACAGTTGGATCTAACTCAATTCAAGAAGGCCGCCACAGCTAGCTGACCTTAAAAAAACGAAAAATGGCTACAACCCAGTCAATTTTACACACAGCAATCTAAAATTTGGTGTGGTTGTAGCTGAAAGTCACTTACAACAGATACTCCAAGTGCTAGTCTTTGCACAAAGGTTTTGCTTGAAACTTTGACATTAACTGTTGGAGGCAACCCTGTTTGTTTGTTAGCAAAACATTTCATGAAACACTGGAAAAATTTAAACAAAACTCTCATAAAATAATTATTGGATTTACATCTACAACTGATTACCTTTTCGAGTTAATCCAATTCAACATGACCACCATAGTTTATCAACCTTAGGAAACACAATGATTGATATAGCTCAGTCAGTTTACACATAATGAGCTCAAATCTGGCATTGCAGTAGCTGAGAATCATTCACAAGACATACTTAGAGCGGTAACATCGTGTGAGATTTTGAAAAATCACATGAGACTGCACATAACATTATTTTTGAGGTTTAAAGAAAACGGTGCTAACTCATTTCTCAATATAACATCGGTTTAAATTCAGGCATGAAATGCTATATAAGCTTTTAATTTCAAATTGTGTGTCTCTTTCTCATCTGCCCCCTGACTGTGTTTTCCTTTGAGCCAACACCTCACTGAGTTAAAGTTGTGCTTGGTTTCTTGCTCTGCTGATCACACCACAATCACATATTAACAAACCGACAGACCCAAAAGGGCTGAATCCTTTTTGTACTTGTTGTAAAACAGTGCAGGATATCAGTCTGAATGTGTAATTTGTTTTACACACCCCACCCCTCACCTGACACACACACAGCTGCTCCCCTGCTGGGTGTGTTGGATCGCTATCAGTCCCTGAGAAAGCTGCTTACATAACCAGCAGCCCACGTCAGCCTCCGTATTACACGATAACATCTTAAACGGCTTTTTGACAATGTTGCATCTCACTTTCGTTTTATGTAGATGAGAGTGTGAAAGCGGTAAGTAATGTAAAAAAAGATGCTGTAATAAACACTGAATTATGATGCGGGGCGATGATTTTTGGAGAAGGACCGACTGTTCACGAGGAGGAAGCTGTTCTGATTTGTGTTGTTTTTAGGACACATTCTCTCCATTAGGAGATAGCAATGTCGTAAAACAGTTTTTCTATAGTAAAATCACAATTTTATCATAGTTTTAATATTGTTTTTTAATTATTGACATTTTTATTATTTTGCAAGTTTGAAACAGTGCAACTAAAACTTCATCCATGAAAATATATCTATAGAGAGAGAGCATTTAGGCCAACTACCATTTCTGAACAGATTTTAATCAGTTTGTGGAGTTTAGTCTGCTTGTGCTTGACATAAGTTTTGTTAGACAACTTTCAGCTTGTCTAAGACAATATTGTAAAAAGTGTTGCCTAAACAGATACAGTTTTATTTTTTCATAGTGGAATATCTCATTTAACATACAGCTACAAAGTCTGTAATAAAGTCACGTCACATTTCTGCTGATGTGTTTTCATGTGGACAAGTAAGCTGTATTGAGAAGGTAGTGTTAGCTTTTGGTAGGTGAAGTGATATGCTAATGTTAGCTCAAGTTAGCTAAAGTAATAGGCTAACATTAGCTTGATTTAGCTAAACAGATAAACTAACATTAGCTCAAGTTAGCTGACCTGATAAACTAACATTAGCTTGCTACACTGTTTTGATATGACTGGTTATTTGTTGCAGTCAACCTTGTGCTGACAAATCTTACTGAACGATCGTTCATAGGTATTATTCAGACATCTTCTGCTATAAACTTTGTGTTTAGTGCTAAATGTTGCATTTTCTGGCTGCCTGCCTTTATCATATCATACAGGCAGAAGGCTCCAGGAGCCTACAGGAGCACCACAGCAGCCAACGTAGTCTTGTTCATTATGAACCTAAAATGTGAGAAACAGTTCAATTGTTAGAAAAGACACATTATAATAAATTCCAGCACATCTGTTTTACAGTAACTTTCATTTTGACATTCAATTCTGTGATTCCTTCTGGATTTTCTGCAGAAATCACTGAGCGCTACAACAGATAGAATGTGTCTTATAGACAATCATATAGTATGAGCTCTCTGCTTTAGCAGATCATCAAAACATTCAAATCCTTCACAATTTGATACTGTCCTGTCACCCACTACTACTCTGTATAATTTAAAATATTGTCAGTTTTTATGTTCAACTGGTTCAGAAGCAGAGAACAAACAGAACGAATTGTGACATGTCTACCAAAAGAGAAGCACAAAGTTACTGCAGTTTACCAGCCTTTTTGTAGGGGGAAGAAAAAAAAAACTTTCTTCATTAACTCTCCATCTCATCCAGCAATCCCCTAAGCTCAGATAGAGCGGGGCGAGTGAGCAAGAGAGAGATTAGGACAAGGGAGAGCCAGAGCAAAGATTCGATAAAGAAGAGGAGAATCTTATTTCACTGCTTCACACACTGCTGCATGATCAAAGTACAAAATGCTGTTTTAATTCCAAGAATCATATCTCATTTTCTGTCCACAAGCTCATTTTGCAGAACTATGCTGCGGGAATGAGAGGTGTGTGTGTGTGTGGGGGGGGGGGGGTGACGACGCTGCACACAAATGAAGCCTCCAAAATCCAGCCAGACAGCTATAGGATATTTAGATGTTCTAACAGTTCCTGACCTATGAAGGCGTTTGTAGGAGAGAGAAAGCTTTATGCCAGAGCAGAGAGCCAACCTGCAAAAAAAACCCAGAAAAAACAGTTTAACTGTCAATTTTGATCACTCATCGTCAAAATGCAAAAGGCGAGTGATAATGTTTTGTCTGTGTATTTGGTGTGGTAGTAACTAAGACTTATCCCCAACCCATATTTAGAGGTCAAACAGATTGTATGAGAGCTTTATTTAAAAGCAAAATGTTGATGGTAATGTAGCTGAGAGCCATTCACAACACATAGTGTGAGGGCTAAGAGATAGCGAAAGATCTCACTGTATTTATTGAGATCATGCATAACATGATTTTATTATTTTTAAGGGTTTGACCGAAACGGCCATAACACTCTTATTTCCCAGCATAAGACATTCTCAGTTTGAAACTCTGGCATGAAAGGTAGCAGGCAATACGCATTCCTTCAAGAAATGATAAGCCGTTAATGAATTTATATTTTTGAGCTGCCTTTTAAAGATGTGCATGAAACAAATTGTGATGAAAATTGCAGAACTTTTAAAAAGCTCAGTTTTACTCAACAGAGGCCCTTTGGACACATCATCACTATTAAAAAAAGAAGTTAAAATGTTAGCAATTAATTAAACATAGAGTTTTTGTCTAAAACGTTGATTTTTAGTTTAACTTAAAATCAAGATCTGAATCTGGATCAGCATATTTTAAGGTAAATTGTTTAAAATGCATAACTAAATCTATGATAAATAATACAAAAATCTTCTGAAATGCTAATATAAAACTTTTCTCCACAGGGTTTCTGGGCTCTCCCTTAGAGATAGGGTGAGAATTTCAGTCATCCGGGAGGGACTCAGAGTAGAGCCGCTGCTTCTCCACGTCGAGAGGAGCCAGTTGAGGTGGCTCGTGCATCTGGTTAGGATGCCTCCTGGACGCCTCCCTGGTGAGGTGTTCCGGGCACGTCCCACTGGGAGGAGGCCCAGAGGAAGACACAGGACACGCTGTAAGGACTATGTTCCGCGGCTGGCCTGGGAACGCCTTCGGATTCCCCCGGAGGAGCTGGCCCAAGTGGCTGGGGAGAGGGAAGTCTGGGTTTCCCTGCTTAGGCTGCTGCCCCCGCGACCTGACCCCGGATAAGCGGAAGAAGATGGCTGGATGGATAGTTAATATAAAATCAGCCTTTTTCATTACTTTGTGTGCTCCTGTCTTAAAGGCCTCAAAGTTGGAGACCAGTATTTGAGACAGTTGGAGGAATTTTATAACTTTTATCACTTCTAATTTTTTTTTTTTTTTTTTTGGCAATGCTCAGACACAAATTTCTGAATACACTTACAATAAAAGTTCCTAAGTGAAGTGGTGGAAATGAAGTGAAACTGCAAGTTGAAAGATCATGTGACTTTACTCCAATGATTATAATATCAGATCAAATGGGCAACAGAGTTGGCAGGGCTCACTGCTGATCCCATGTCAGTAGGGTCCACTGTGATATCTGTACATCGCACATGTTGGGCGATTGCACAATACAACCACCCGGCCACATGCAAACCCACTATGTGACCCCTATCAAACTCCATCAAGTGCTGCTAATGTTGTCTACGGGGCATCCTCTGTATCTGCTGACCTTCACTCACTCCGCTAATGTTGCCAGCGCTTATACCCTCTGCTGCCTGTTCTAGACATGCCAGCTTCCTGCAAATCAAATTCTTCATACACCCATCACTGGTCTGCATATAGACCAATTTACTTGCAGTTTGAACCATTCCATCTGGATGCTGAACTGGTTTTTGTCATTAAATGAAAAGCAATGCTATGCTGACACTGCAGTCAAAATCGGCCCAAATCTGATTTTTTTTTCCCATATGCGACCCATATCAGATTTTTTGATGAGAGTCTGAATGTGATAAATCTTTTCAAATCTGACACAGGTCACTTTCATATATGGTACTAAATCAGACACAGAGCCAGTGTTTTTAAAGCATCTCAGCCTGAATGGTAATGTTGCATTTCATCTGACTTTAATGTCACTAAATACTGATATTATCCATACCAACGTCAAGTAATTTAAAGCTGGGAACTCTGCATATCTTCACCTACAGAATAAAAGTCCAGTTCCTTCATCTTAAAAATGTTTAAAAAACATTTTAGATTTGCCTTGTCCTGGATGACTGAGAATCTGCACTAATACATGCTAACATTTGGTGTCTGATTGTATCAATAGTAGCGCGATGGAATCGAAACTTGAGTTTGTTTCTACTTTAAGCTCCCGTTAAATAGTTGAATTCTGTGCCGGAGTAGGCGGCAAGTGGTGACATCAAATGCAAACACTGGACAAAACGAGCATGACAGACGAATAATTTTGTCGGCTCCGATTGCACAACAACTTCAGAAATGATACGCGCATGCTAGCATGTATAGCATCCATAATTACTTCTGTAAACACATCTCGCTGCGTGTGACGTCACGTCTTCTGCATGTAGACTGTTCACACTGCAGTCTGATGGCGGCCGCATTTCAATTAAAATGTGAACAACTGTGCAAATGATTGGATCTGAGCATTGAGACCTGAAGTGTGAGTGTAGTGTTAGACTGCCCACAACTCCCCTTAGACTCTCCTGATACCTTTGATTGTCAGCATCTAAAAAGCAGTTGTCTTGTGACATTTATTGGACTTGTTGGTGCAAAATTGTTTTTAATGAATGACCCTGAATTGTAAAATTGAAAAAGATCAGTCATAAAGGGTAATGCTAAAAGAGACCTGACTGTCCCTTTGAGCTGAACTGAAGGAGAAACAGAAACAGAAACGTGAAATTTGTAGATCTTTAAGATGATGACAAACGCTGTCGTTTTCAGTCATCTCAGTCATGAATAAAGACATGCAAATTTGGCCCGAGAACAGAAACATGGTTATGCCTGATTCTATCTGTATAAGTGTACCTTTGTTGTGTTTTACGTCACCACTTGAATGAGGCCACATCTTTAGTAGTTGATGCCTGCTTCGGAACAACTGTCACAATCAAACCAACCCTTTGAAGTTGATGAATTTTCAGCAAAGCACCAACATGCACAAAGCCGGGACCATCTTGAATCCAGCTCTGCCAGGGCTTTGTATCTGTATCCAGCAGACACACATACCTTTAGGCCATATTGCACCTCCATTTCATACAGTCCTCCTCCAGCTCCCTGTTCAACAGCACAATCACACTCAGCAGGGGCTCCAGTCTCCACTCATTACAGCCAGTTAAATCTCAACTCATTAACAATGGAGCTGTAACAATAGTGAGCACAGAAGCAGAAGGTGTGGGTGGACTGCCTTCACACGAGAGGAAAAAAAAAAACAATCAACTGTCAGTCATTTGCTAAGATAAAGACTTCTTTATTTTTGCATAGGGGACAGGAGCCCATTGCTGCAATTTAATTACCATTTAGCTTAAATTCTTACAAAAGAAACACAAGTCTGCAGTGTCATGACTGTGGACGATTGGTCTCATGAATAGAAATGTGTACTACAAAGGACAGCGGGAAGAGTTGAATTAAAACCTCAACGTATTCATTGAAAGTTTCCCATTTCCTCTGGCCTGCTGCTTGAATGGAGAATAAAATGACAAAAGATTTGGATGAATATTAACCCATCCTTTCTGTACTGGGAGAAGTACCGGTGATCTTTCATGTTCTCTATAAATTTGTTTGACATTTGATCATTTTTTTTCTTCTGCCATGTGCTCAGAGTAGATTTCTTCTGTTTTTTTTTCTTTTGAAATTCAACTATAATCCTCTGGGATGGGACAGAACATGCCTCCTGTTTGAGCTGCAGCCCAAAACCAGGTGTGCACATTTAGCTCCTGACACGGGGGTGTGAGCGAGACTAATCTGAATACTGACTGAGGGCGTTCAGTCCACCCAAGCTCCCGCTGATGTGTCAATCTTCTTGCTAAATCTAGTTAAGGTGTTTCGGACCGAAGAGCAGCAAGCACGGCCCAAGGACGCTGCTCGTTTTTGTCGTGTTTTAATTGCTGTTGGCGCCGCACACCATGGATCATGGTAATGACTTAATGAAGTCATTGGGATTTAGATAGCAGCCACAGGCTTCCAGCCATGAATAGTATGCCGTTCAATGTGGTTTTATTATCATTTTTTTTTAAAAAGAGCCACTGGTCACATCAGCTGCACTGATCTGACTGCCAATTGATAAGAGGGGCCAAGGACGAGGATTATGGAGGAGGATTATGGAGGTCTATGCTTTTTCTTTTTTTTGTTTTCCACATTTAACTGCACTTAGGCCTGACATCACCAAAGCACTTTGTGACTTTTGAAGGCGCAATTTAAGATTTTTGTGCATCTGTCTAAAGCCCTCCCAAATGGAGATGTGCACCTCAAACTGTGCTGTCAGTCAAAAAGTGTGTCACGGCACTGGTGATGTTTGTTTACATTTAAACTGTTTTTTTTGGTGCACTCAGAGGAAAAAGCACCCATATTTAAGTAAAAGCATCTGATTCTTAGAGACCAGCGTTGTTTCTGACACGCATGTTTAAGGTGGTATCTCACTGGGCTGCCACTGATCTGGACTAGTTGATGACTCAAAATTGCAAGAAAACATGCACATTTTTTGTTGCCTGCATTCTGAGTGTTTGCGACCAAGTGACAAATTTTTTTGAACAAAAAGTTTTTGAAAATCAAGGCCTGTTTTTGTGTCCACGGCTTGCAAAACTGCATTCTTGGCCCTGCAAGACATTCTGGAGACTCCCTTGTGAATGCTGTTTGCCAGCTAGTTGCAGCCCAGTGAGATGCTACCTTTACCATCTCCTGAGGGCTGGTGGTATTTGCATCTTAGATGAAGAAACAGAAGAAGAGGAGCAATTTGCTGCACTGCTGCCTTCCCAAAAATGGGCAGTATAATTCATCTTCTGTTTTAGTGAAGATCTTCAGACATGGTTACATCTACAAATAAACTGTCAAAAATGTGAACTGTTTGGTCGCTGCTGTTTTACATTCAAATTAAAATCTTATGATTATAAAATGGTGTGGCACAGCGGCATAGTGGTTAGAGCTGTCGCCTCCCAGCAGGATCGCATCCTGGCCTGGGGCCTTTCTGGGTGGAGTTTACATGTTCTCCCTGTGCACACGTGGGTTTACTCTGGGTACT
>JAOXNZ010000064.1:6945517-6956577 GCA_028566095.1 Kryptolebias brasiliensis | reverse complement strand
TATGTGGCCCTGCGATGGACTTGCGACCTGTCCAGGGTGTCCCCGGCCTCTCGCACAGTGACTGCTGGAGATAGGCAGCAGATAGGCTGGAGATAGGGTAAAGAAAATGGATAGATGGATAATTATAAAATGTTTCAACAGACTGAGCTTTACATCCAGAATGTAACGAATAGAACCCAAACTAGTTATCTTACAGGCAGGATCCTCCCTACATGAAGAAAGAACCTAGCACCCATTAGATCCAGAAAAAAAAACAATGATATGCTTTTTTCCATTATTAAGTGAAAATAAAATAATGCAGTGATTGGAAAGAAAGCAGAAAATGTCACATTGATTCAAAATTGTCATTCTGAAAGTGAGTCCTCCCTGATAAAGTCAGATGTTGTTCATGCAATTTGAATAAGCTTCTCAATACTTCATCCTTTAAGACTGGAGTTTTTCTCTCTGTCACTTTTGTGACTGCTGTGTTTGTGGCTAAACATTTATATTGTGACAAAAATAGTCAAAACTGTTCCAACCTGCTGAAATTGATCTTGTCTGTCCTGACATATAATTAGCACTCTTTGTTTTGTGAATAAGACGCTGAAAGGGAGCAGATAGTTGGAGCAAATGATGTGTAAAAAGTGGAGCTGCACATTTTTTTGAACATGTCTTTTTTCCTACTTAACTCCTTCCACCCTCTTTAACAAACCTTGCAATGTACTGTAAAAAGGTCTTGAGCAATGTCTTTCGTTTTCAGACGTTCTTCATATTTTTGACTGACGTTGTACTGCAGTGGGGTCACATAAGTGAAGTCCTGTTTGTGATTTTTGGAACATTATTCTGTGCTCGTTTGGATGTGGTGGTACTTCTTTGATTTTGATAGAAAATGTGCAGCACAAGGCTCAGCAATCAACCTAACAAACCCTCTGTGGTTGACTGAGACTCAGTGTGACCCAGACAGATGTTCATCCCAACCTGGTGAGCATTTCCATACTGTCACTCACTGACAACCCACCTAACTTCATTAGAAATCAGCTTTTTTTTCTTTTTTAAAAAGAGTGATCCTTCTAGCTAAAGTAACTTTATAAAAGCCAACAGTTGTGGTCAGAACTCCTTTTAGCTGCATCTTGTGTAATCCGACCCACACCAGCTGCTCATTTTTCACTAGCTTAAACTTGTATTCTGCATCTACAAAATCTGCACGATTTACCATTAAATTGATATCAATGAGTCATTTTCTGATGATGCAAAGAATTTTAAATAATAAATATCTCAACTCGCTTTCTTTTCTTTTCAGTCAGATTTTGATTCTTTTAAGAGTTGCTGTTTTTTTTATTCTCACAGGCTGTCTGGTCCTGCCTGAATGAAAGAAATACTGTAAGATATGTTGGGGAAAAGAAGCTTATAATTGACCTTTTCAAAGCAGTTGGATTAAAAATATGTGAGATTTTGAATACCTTTAGTAGATACTATGTTGAAAAATTCAATTTATAGTAGTATAACAAAATAATTTCAAGGTTTTTCCAATAAAGCTGGTGGTACCACACTGGGAAGGAAGGAGAATGTGGTACAAATGTTCCATATCTGACAGTAATTTTACAGCAAGCAAACTGAAGGTTCTGTGTGTGGGTAGGAAGATTAGTTCCTTTTATTAATCTAATCACTTACATATCTAGACACAGCTATTTGGTTGCACATTATCATTATGGTTTTATAGATATCTGCTGCAATTTTTAGTCTGATTTAGAATATAACAGCAACCTGGTGCCGCTTAGAATAAAAAAGCTTTTCTATTTAGTTTTATGAACCGAACTCTAAGTTTCCATTGATTTGCAGTTGTTATTTTAATGTATGGGATACAGAACTATTGTATTAAGTATTGTGTCTGCAAATGATTTGTTTAGTTATTTTTAGTTGTTGTTTTGGGCCCCTGTGCTTGCCTGTGTTTGAAATTTTCAGGAAATAATTCATGGATGTACCTTTATTGTGTCCCCTGGACACCTTCCTAGGGAGGTGTCCAGGGGGCTTCCTTACCAAATGCCCAAACCGCCTCTACTAGTTCCTCTCGATGTGGAGGAGCAGTGGCTCTACTCTGAGTTCCTCCTGGATAATTGAACTACTCACCCTGTCTCTAAGGGAAAGCCCAGCTACCCTTTGGAGAAAACTCATTTTGACTGCCTGTATCTGTGATCTTATTATTTCAGTTACTCCCCAAAGTTCATGACCATAGGTGAGGGTAGGAATGTATACTGATGGGTAAACAGAGAGCTTTACCTTGCAGCTCAGCTCCTTCTTTACTACAACAAACGGCACAGAAAAATGCATTACTGCGGAAGCCGAATCGATCCGCCTGTCGATCTCATGCTCCATTCTGCCCTCATTCGTGAACAAGACCCCAAGATACTTAAACTCCTCCACTTGTGGCAGCACCTCATTCCCAACCGAGAGAGAGCAGTCTGCCCTTTTCTGACTGAGGACCATGGCCCCACATTTGAAGGTGCTGGTCTTCATCCCAGCCGTTTCACACTTTGCTGTGAACCGCTCCAGTGAGAGCTGGCAATCACAGCACAATAACGCTAATAGAACCACATCTTCTGCAAACAGCAGAGACATAATCCTGAGGCCACTAAGCCAGACCCCTTCCGCCCCCTGACTGCACCGAGAAATTCTGTCTATAAAAGTTATGAACAGAAGCAGTGACTGGAAGCCTTGGCGAACTCTCACCCTACAAAGGGTCCAACTTACTGTTGGCAGCGCAAACATCTTCATCCATCAATTCTCATCATCAAGATGATCGTAGTTTAAAATTCTGGTATGAAAGGCGGCGGGTGATATGCATTCCTTCAAAGAATACTAGGTCTTTAATTTATCAATGCGTTTACAGAAATCTATTAGGAAAAACAGCTGTGTGGTTTTCAGAGGTTAAGTTTCAGAAAAAAAATGTAAAGTTCTGTGTTTTACAAATGATCATCTCACACTCAGGACACAAGGAACGAAATGTCACGAAATACTGTGGGAATCATTCCTCTGCACTATTATGACTCACTTAAATTTAAGTTTGCAGAATTCTCTGCCGAGCAGAAGAAATTAAGCCCGAAACTTCCACCTAATCTGAGTAAAGGCGGTGACTCACCTCTCAGCAACAGCGCGGGGAAAATAAAGGCAGAACATTCTGAGAAAATGTGTTCGTGCGTCAGCTCGCATCTGAAGTTGGGGTAATTGGTTAAAGCGATCAGTATTCACCGTGCACAGCTGAGGTGAGGGGAGAGTCTCAGCTGGGGGGTTAGGGGGTGTCAGAGCTTCTCTGCCATCTAATTAAGTAATAACCCAAACCAGAAAATCTATAGAATTCATTTCCAGCGATGCAGCAGCAATTTCTTTCAAGATGAATAATATCTTGTGTGTTACACGGCCGACACATAAATCATTCCCTGATTGTGTGGAGAGTGAAAGGCCTCATTTGACTCTGTTGGTGATTTTGTTTGTTAAATTGCTGCATTAACAGTCACTGTTCTCTCCATTTCTGACTCGATGTTTAGTCCAGTTTCCATTTTCATTCTGATCTACCATTTTCAGGCCTCCTTGTGCAAATACCATGCTACCTGTTGGAACCACCAAGATATAATATGTGGAGAGAAATTTCCTTTTCTGTACAAATTCAGCGTGAATGCTGAAATTTCATGAAGCAAAAGCCCAAAAACTAGCAAAACAGTTGCTAAATGCTAAAGATGATTCAAGTGCACTGAAGAAGGATTCAAAGATGTACTTTTTAATGCATTAAAAAAGTTATCTGTTTAAATGAGAAAAGTATAAATAAAAGTAAATATTTTAACAAGCATACAGTCATATCAAAATGTTTGGGTCACCCCTGATAATCTGGAATATTTTCATTTCCAAATCTTTGGGTGTTTGGATCAGATATTTTGGTTTGATATATCAAATAACTGATGGACACAGTAATATTTCAGTAGTGAAATGAGGTTTATTGGATTAACAGAAAATGTGCAATATGCATGAAAACAAAATTTGACAGGTGCATACATTTGGGCCCCCCAACAGAAAATCACATCAATATTTAGTAGATCCCCCTTTTGCAAAAAAAACTGCCTCTAGACGCTTCCCATAGATTCCAATGAGTGTCTGGATCCTGGATGAAGGTATTTTGGGCAATTCCTCTTTACAAAACATCTCCAGTTCAGTTAGGTATGATGGTTGCCGAGCATGGACAGTTTGCTTCAAATCATCCAACAGATATTCAAAGATATTCAGGTCTGAGGACTGGGATGGCCATTGCAAGAACATTGTACTTGTTCCTCTGCATGAATGCCTGAGTAGATTTGGAGCAGTGTTTTGGATCATTGTCTTGCTAAATTACCCATCCCTGGCATAACTTCAACTTTGTGACTGATTCTTGAACATTATTCTCAAGAATCTGCTGATACTGAGTGGAATCCATGCGACCCTCAACTTTAACAAGATTCCCAGTACTGGCATTGGCCACATAGCCCCAAAGCATGATGGAACCTCCACCAAATTTAACAGTGGACAGCAAGTCGTTTTCTTGGAATGCTGTGTTTTTTCACCACCGTGCATAACGCCTTTTGTTGTGAACAAACAACTCAATCTTTGTTTCATCACTCCACAGCACCTTATTCCAAAATGAAGCTGGCTTGTCCAAATGTGCTTTTGCATACCTCAAGCGACTCTGTTTGTTGTGTGCGTGCAGAAAAGGCTTCTGCCGCATCACTGTCCCGTATAGATCCTCCTTGTGCAAAGTGCACTGAATTGTTGAACGATGACACCATCTGCAGCAAGATGATGTTGTAGGTCTTTGGAGGTGGTCTGTGGGTTGTCTTTGACTGTTCTCACCATTCTTCTTCTCTACCTCTCTGATATTTTTCTTGGCCTGCCACTTCTGGGCTTAACAAGAACTGTCCCTGTGGTCTTCCATTTCCTTACCATGTTCCTCACAGTGAAAACTGACAGCTGAAATCTCTGAGATAACATTTTGTAGCCTTCCCCTAAATCATAATGTTGAATAATCTCTGATTTCAGGTCATTTGAGAGTTGTTTTGAGGCCCCCATGTTGCCACTCTTCAGAGGAGATGCAAAGAGAAGAAGGACTTGAATTGGCCACCTTAAATACCTTTTTTCATGATTGAATACACCTGTCTATGAAGTTCAAGGCCTAATGAGCTTACCAAACCAATTATGTGTTCCAATAAATCAGTGCTAAGTAGTTAAAGGTATTCAAATCAACAAAATGACAAGGGTGCCCAAATGTATGCACTTGTCAAATTTTGTTTTCATGCATATTGCACATTCTCTGTTAATCCAATAAACCTCTTTTCACTATTGAAATATTACTGTGTCCATCAGTTATTTGATATGTCAAACTTAAATAGCTGATCCAAACACCCAAAGTTTTGGAAATAAAAATATTTCAGATTATGCCCAAAACCTTTTCATATGACTGTAAAAGTTACAAAAACTAAAAATGATATTCCTAATGTCCTGCATGAGCTGAACATTTTAATGTATGAGTGGTTAAAATAACTGAAAGTATGTTGAAGCAGTTATGGTCCAAAAAACTTACGGAAGAAACTAAACTAGAGCATCTCTTCCTGCTCTTATTTAGTTCAAACCATCAAAATGACGAATCAGCCCACAAAGTCTGTTTGTTCAAAAATATGTCAAACTTCCTGACAAATAGTTATTTGATGGCGTGTAAGTGAGGCATTTTCCCCCTTTTTGAACATTTCTCTGGTGAGACCATGTGGAGAAACAAATTGAAAGATGACTGAAGTGGAAAATGACTGTTAGTTTATTGTAAGTCTTTATAAAGCAGTGAGGCATTGTAATTAAGTGCTGGAGCCGGGCTTGAAATGTTTACCAGGGGAAAGCGGGTCTCTGAATGCACCGCACGTACACGTGGTCGGGTGAAAAACAATGAGTCTTTAAGGGTGTGCTTAATTATTCCATTCTGCGGCTCCGGAGCCGGCGCGCTCCCTTCGCCTTCGACGCGGCTTCATATTTCATGTTGGTGCGCTTCAGTCAAATGAGGGCGAGTCGGCTTGATAGATCGGGGGATCTGCGGAGATGATGCATTTCTGCTCTGATTGCTTTCATAGCCATTACTCACTTCACAGGGTGATTAGTGGGCGGGAGGCTGACACCCCCCACTCCCGCCTGCGTGAAGAAGCTGTCTCCTCGGAGGGTCCGGTTACCTCTGACACCAAATGGCTCTGGAGCTGCAGGACTCAGTAAATCAGCCGGAATTATGAATTATCTGCGTTCTTATGAATTAACCTGTCCGAGGAAGGAAATCTTGAAGGACTGACGGCAGCCATTATTAAAGAGACTTTTAGAATGAAAGGCCTAATATTCCTTGAAGAAATGCATAGCGCCTGCCGCCTTTCAGGCCAGAATTTGAGCCTAAGATCCGCTTATGTTGTAGCTGTTTTGGTCAAAGCTTGAAAATAACACTACACGCAATCTCATGTGATAGCACAAGATGTCACACTCAAAGTATGTGTTGTCAATGATTCTCAGGTACTACCACACCAAATTTCAGCTCAATATCTTTTGTATTCACAAATGCTGATTAGCTGTGGTAGTCACCTTAAATTGGAAATACTCAGAAGTTAATCAGTTGTGGATGTACATCCAGTGATTACTTTCTAAAAGTTTCATTAAAATCTGTCCTGTAGATTTTAGCTCAATATCTGCAGAACTGACAAAGTTATAACCATTTTTGTGTTTGCAAATGTTGATTAACTGTCAGCAGCCATCTTAAATTGGAAATATTCAAAAAGTTAATCAGTTGTAGATGTCCATCCAATGATTACTGTCTGCAGGTTTCATTGAAATTTGTCCAGTGGTTCATGAGATATTTCGCTAACAGACAAATACACAACCACACGCTTACACACACATCGTCGCCTCACGGTAACAGGCGATAAATATTCCTCAGGTCTGTAAGTCATTGTAATATCTGTCACATTTAAACCCAGCCTTTCTGCCCACTCCAAACAAGAAATAAGCTCCTCAACATTTATTGAGAACCATGTGTTGTGTTTAATTAGAAATGATCTGTAGTAAAACATGAAGTGGAATCAGTGTTGAGTTCACTGCCTGAGCCAGCTGACAGGAAGATAAATTATCTTGAAGTTGTCCTGCTGTTTCCAAAAGTCAGTTAAATCAGTCAAACACAGCAAGCAACCTCGATTTATAACCGTTTCCCTCCAATCTGTGCTGTCAAAACCAAAATGCTTGGAAACATTTGGACGTCCTTGGTGACCATGGGGGTTTCTCTCATTTTAAGCCAAAGCGCAGCCTGAGTGTCACCATCAGACTCTCATGTTTACATGTTTCTGTCCAAATTGTGCCTTAAATTTTACACAACAGCAGCTGTGTTGATGTCTTCTGGAAAACTGTTTCATGTCTTTTTCTGAAATGTCAAACATGGAGAAGTGTCTAATTATTATCAAAGATGTAAAAAAAAAAAAAAAAAAGATTAAAAATTGGTTGCTACTTTTTAACAACTATAACAAGCAGTATGCCAATGCTGAGGGTCTTGAACAGTGAATGTTTTTAGGTTTTTAAATGACAGTTTTTTTGAACTAGAATTGAACTGGGAATGCAAGTAAACCTTACTGATTTTGGTGCAAGATATTTTTAAGTGGGTAGTTGCATTGGCGGAGCCAGAGGGCGGCCAGTGGTGGCCACGGGCACAGTAGATTAATCTTCGGCCACCCCAATTATTTCCCGGAAACTATGCAGTCTAGTTTTGTTGTTTGCTTGTTTGTTTGTTTTGTTTATTTTTTGTGTAAAAGTACAGTTTCCTCAAATAAATATGGTGATGGCCATCTTGGTTTTTGACGTGGCAACCCAATTTTCAATGTCTACCTTATTTATGCCTAGACGCAGCCACACACCAAAATGGAAGTAGGTCTGTCGCTTACTTTTCAAGTTATCCAGCTCGCAAGGTTTACACCAATATGGCCATATAAGATGTGTGTTGCCAAATCGCATCTTCAATTTTGACATGGCAACCCAATTTTCGATAGAGACCTTACTTATGCCTAGATGCATCCACATACCAAAATGGAAGTGCATCAATTAATTTTCAAGCTATATTTAGGTTTTCTGCTCTGATACTGTTGGTCTGCTGCCACACTGCTCTTTGCAAAATGGCGGCACTAACTCTCGTCTTGCTAGCATAGACTACATTGTTGCTGACCATTCCAGTTTACAGTATCTCTAGTTCAGCAGTTTACACGTTCTCTCCATGTCAGACGAGAACAGTAGCCTGCGCTTCAATGAAACTATTCAGTCAGATTTACGGAGAACATACATCAGTGATGGCCGATACAAAGATTTCTTCAGAATCTACCGTACCCCTACAGGAAATCCTCTCTGAGTGTGATTGTCACAAAGTGAGTGGAATCATCTGTTGGTGAATTAGATCAACTTAATCTGCTCATTTTTAAAGAAACTGCTCTCAAGATGGCAGCCAGGGGTCACTGGATTAGATTAAAATCTAAAATCATTCATGGAAGGCACTGGAGTTTAGATTAGTTCATAGAGCTTAGGTTTAGTTTAGTTTAGTGTAGTTAATTTTCTTTTTCTTTTTTTTTTTTTAGTTAAGTTTGGTTTATAGAATTTAGGTTTAGTTTAATTTAGTTTGGTTAATCTTAGTTTTGTTTTCTGGTTTAGTTTATTTCAGTTAATAGAATTTAGTTTAGTTTAGTTTTTCTTTTTATTTAGGTTTAGTTTAGTTTTATATATTTTGTTTAGTTTGTAAAATGTGGGTTAAGCCTAATTAACTATAGTATAGTTCATAGAAATTAGGTTTAGCTTAGTTTGGTTCAATTTAGTTTGTAGAAAATAGGTTCAGATTATTTTATTTTTAGAATTTAGTTTATCTTTTTTTAGTCTAGTTTAGTTTAGTTTATAGATTTTAGGATTATATTAGTTTAGTTCAAAGAATTTGGTTTTATTTAGTTTATAGACTTTAGGTTTAGTTTTGTTATAGGATTAATGTTTAGTTCAGTTTAGTTTGTTAAATTTAGTTCAGTTTAGTTTAATATTGTTTAGTTTGGTTTACAGAACTTAGCTAAGCTCAGTTTGTTTGTTTTGTCTTTTTGTTGTTTTGTATTCCTGGTCTCTCTACTGTCACAACTCTTATGGTCTGTTCAGACCTCTCATTTTCCATCTGCCTCAGATGATTTGACTCCAAGTGTTCAGCTCTGATTGACAGCCTTCACACCTCAGGATGGATTGTGTTCAGACTACCAAACTTACTGTATGTGGATAAAAGGGGTCCAGGAGGTGGTGTGAGTGAAAACATTTTCAGTATACGTTTAGGCCGATCAGACCTGTATTTTACGCCAGCAGGCCTGAACAGCCTCAGATTGTTCTAACCTCTCGCCTGTAGCTGTGCGGATCGCTGACACACACTTCCACAGCGTGGCACTCTGTTGATGCTAATGTCAGGCCATTTATCAAACACAAGGTCAGTTAACATCCATCCAACCAAAACACCATCAGAGTTGGCAGAGTCACGCATATTAGAAAATCCAATGAGCTAACTTAAAGACGTGAAGTCAATGACCCCCCCCCCTTCCCCTTCCTTTTGACCGCCTAGATTTACTACTCAGAAAACATTTTCCATTTTTTCCTATATTTCCCATAGGGTCGCTGTGGCAGCTGCACGGCTGGATCCTCTTGGTTTAATTTAATACCTTCATGCTTCCCTGGACTGCTGTGTCTGCCAGATAGACCGCGGTGGTGCGGAGAGAGACGGAGGAGGGAATAATGGGTAGACAGGTGCAGTTTGGGCCTGAATCGGGTCCAACCAAAGTCCAGGGGACTGAGGTGGATGGGGTGAAGTCCCCGTCCCCGTCCCGCTCAGCTGGGTCCAAAATGCTTGTCTTTGAAGTAATTCTGTTCAACTTTTGGCAAGCACATATTGACATACTGACTCGCTACCCTGCAAATGTTGATTCTCCTTAGAGGAGCCAATTCAAGGTGGTGAAAGGGCCAAATGCTAATTACAGGGGATGACTAATTAATATTTAGGTGATTAATAATGTTTGTATTATTTCCTAACCTGACCTCATGTAACAGGGCAAGAGGGTCTGATTGCTTTGTTCTCCTCTGTATAAAATTAAAGACTAGCAATCCTTAAAGAAATGCATATTGCCCACCTTTTATAGCAAAGTTAAACCCTGAAAATAGCATGCAATATTGTAAGATGTCATGGTTAGAGTATGTATTGGGAATGATTATGAGCTACACCAACTTTTAGCTCAGTATCTGTATAGTTGACTAAATTGTAGTTATTTTTCTGTTAAATAATATTGGTTAGCTGTTGTGGTCATCTTGAATTGAATTGACACCCAAAGTGAATGAGTTGTAGATGTACAGCCAATGATTACTTTCTGAAAGTTTAATCAAAATCTGTTCAGTGGTTAATGAGATATTTTGCTAACAGACGTACAGAGTTGACTTGAACACTTAATGCGAAGGTTTTAACCAAAGATCTTGCAAAACAAGATGCAGGTCATGTATGTGTTGTGATTAATTCTTAGCTATAACCACAACAAATTCTAGCATCTGTAAAACTCACAAAAGTTTAGACATTTTTTTGTGGTTTCTAAGATCAGTTGGCTGTGGCAGCCATCTTGAACTGGACTGGCCCAAAAGTGTTGATTGATGTACATCCAATAATTATTGACTGGAAGTTTAATTAGAATTCGTTCAGTGGTTCATAAGATATTTTGCTAACAGACAGACTGGGCTGACTCTAAATAGTTATTGGAAACATCTTTTACATATACAGTTGGAACATAAAAACACACACAAGCTAAAGACCTGGTAAAGATGCTGGCTGAAGCTGGTAAGAGTGAGTCATTATCCGCAGTGAAACAAGTCCTGTATCGACATGGGCTAAAAGGCCACTCTGCCAGGAAGAAGCCATTACTTCAAAAGAAACCAAAAAAAGCCAGATTAATGTTTGCAAATGCACACAGGGACAAAGACCTTCATTTTTGGAGACATGTCCTGTGGTCTGA
>JAOXNZ010000064.1:6900740-6920523 GCA_028566095.1 Kryptolebias brasiliensis | reverse complement strand
AGAGTCTTTTATCAAACAGCTTGTTCATTCACGTCCAATGTCCACTAACACGGCATATTCTTTTAATGTTTGTTTATTTTATTGATGGAAAACTAACAGACTGACACACTTTTTCTCAGCTGTGAATTTACTGTCAGGATGCTACAGAGGATGGAGGAGAGGAGGTGAGTGGCTTCATTCATTTACCATTATTTAACGCGCTAACACCTGGGACACTTTACTTCACATTACAATTACAGATCAGTGAGTTTGAAACTCACCATTAAAACAGATGACTAGAATCGATGCTGTGTAACGTTTAGCATTTAACTCTCTGCATTGCATGCTTTAAAAATACCGTCCAGCTTTAATCTTCATGACGAATAACTTTACCAATATTATCACTGTGGATGTGCCGAAATGCTTCTATTCTTTTGCTGTTCCACTGCATAAAAACATGAAGTGTAAGGCTCTTGTTTACCACTGGGAACACCCCTTGCTGTGGAAAAAAGACAAAGCGTTTATGTCCGTCTCTGGGATTCAAAACTTCTGATCTCTGTCGCAAAGCTCTGATCTGATGTGCAGATTAGTGTCTGCTTACAGAACAGTCCAAATTACAGACAGTAAATAATGATTTCAAGTCCAGATATTTACATTTTCATGCTGTTGTTCATTGCTGAGGCTTCTATATGATGAGACAGCAGTAATTAAAATCTCTTCATAGGTGATCTCAGCTTTTTATCAGCAATCCTCCCAGCAACTGACTGATAGATGTAGGATCTTAATACCAGCTGATTGTTGTGGCCTGACTGCCTGCCAAATGTTCTGAAATTTGGTTTATTTTTCTTTAAGATTTTATATGTAGGTTTTTGGCAGGAGCAAAGTGGGCAGTTATTAAGGTCAATATTATATGGATTTTAATAGAAATGAATGGGCAGCCTATTCATTTGTATCCAAACACACACAAATGTTTCTGTGTGCTGTATTTGTATCATTAAAATAAGGAGTCATATAAAAATATGAGTCACAACAACAACACTGAGTTAAAAATCAAATCCTGCTTCTAACTAAAGGTCTCTGCTGTTGAGGAAAATCATTTGTACTCGAGAAAATCCGGTGAACATTTTGTGACTAATCTCATTTAACACCGAATTGTTAATAAACTCTGCTGCACAGATTTGAAGCATCCAGCTGTTCTGACACTCCGCTACACTCCCCCTGACCTCACCTGCCCCCCCTAAGGGAGCTGCACCGTAACACACACACATGCACACACACAGAACTCATCTTATTAACGACCAAACTCACTTTCCGTCTGTATAATTAGGAAGCGTAACAGACACAGAGGATCACATCAGGACTCCTGAACCTGCCTCTGTCAATGTGACTCAAAACATTTGGACAAAAAAAATAAACCTACGCAGGCGCAGTGAATAAGACAACATCTGCTTCTGGATTCATGTGAAGCTGATTTTTTTTTCTTTTTTTTCTCCCACTGACAGACCTGTGAATTTGCTTTTACTTTTCAGCTTTGTTGCTCTCAGCCAGAACCAACCAAGCTGAGCAAACCTCATCAAATTATAATGAAGCTCGGTAGGCTTTCGGTTCAGATGGGTTGTTTACGAGCTGTTAACCTTAACATGACTCGTCTCTCATCCCCGTGAGTTCACATCAGCCCACACGCTCACCTCTCTGGACTTAAAAATCTGTCCATGTATGCTGGATGAAGCTAAAGCGGACCATTTCATGGATCCAGGGCCTTTCAAACTATTTGGAAATAAATACACAGCAAAGATAAGTGTGTGTTAAAAACCACCACTACACAGTTGGGAGGATTAATGAAGGCAGATATATTTTGTGTCTATAGCTGAATTGGTTCACAAGAACAGAGGAGGCTGCTTGTTTTCCTCCTCTGCCCTGAAGTGATCGTACAGTAGCGAAATCCTGAAGATAATTCAGAGCAGCAACAATCTCCAAACCAAATTTCAGAGCTGCCTTTCATTGATTTTAGGATTCAGTCTGCAGTAACACCTGCCTGTGGGCACCCGGCAGCCAAACAAAGTTGCTGCCAAAGAAGAACACCATTAAAGGTTTCAGGCTCTCCCATGTGCTTCAATTATGATGCTTTCCTCTTTTTTTGCTGGGGGCAGGAGGATTTTAGCAACAGCAGGTCTTTCCAATGTCTCAATCTGTCATTTGTTTTTGCACAAGAGCAATCAATGGCAAGAAGAACACAGACTTAGCAGCACAGATGCTGAATGTTAAACTCGAGCATATCGCCAGGCGAGTGGGAGGGCCGCTGTTGGAATATTTGTACAGAAAGGGAAAATCTATTAAAATGATTTAGGATCGTAAATACGCAGGATTTATAAAACCTAATAACTTATCATTGTATAGAAGTATGGGGGTGGCTGCAACTGCAGAGAATATCCAAGGTTTTTCCATCCTCGCTGCATCGGAACATCACAGTGAAACCGACCGCCTCTTGGGATGAAACAAACTCAGCAAAAAGAGGAAAAAAGCTAATTTCAAGCAAACATTAATGCAATGTTTCCTCATTAGAAATGCTACAGTGGGGGAGAAACTGCCCAGTCCTGCAGTTCAGTGGACTTTAAAACAAACCCACGATGTTTTATAAGAGAGGATCCCCATTCCTGTGCTGGGACCGCCTCACATGGCCTCCAGTAAACCAGACCTGCCACCAATTAAAACTACAGCAGGTCATCAGCTGCCAGGAGGAAGAACAGGAAATTTGTTTTACTTTAAACGTTTTAAAACAAGTTTCCGCATCACAAAATATGAAGCTCTTCAAGTATCACCGACGCTGAAATTGGCTTGTACTGAACCGTGTCAAACTGATATAAGTCTCTGACATAAACAATCAAACTGACCAACTTACCTGAATGCCTAATACTTCTTACTTTAAAACCAAACCTGCTTCTTTATGTTAGCCTTCATCTTTCAACAAACCCAGTTGACTAAGGGGCACACACTGAGACCTGTTTATTCTTGGTGAGGGTAACAGCCAAAAGCCCCAATAAACCTAAAGTCCACTACTAAGTTTGTGTCACAAAATTGTAACAACAAACCTAAAGCTGTTTCAGTCTGTAATAAAGTTGATTCTGTTACCGATTTTATCACCTTTTTACTCATGAACTAAACAAAGAAAATGAGATCTTCATTGACATGACTTCCTACTCTAAACAGTTTCAGCCATTGGACTGATTCAAGGGGAACCATCGAGATGCTAATAGCTCACCAAACAATGGTTAAAGGGTGTTGTTTAAGATGTGATTGTTTCAACACCACATACATCACAGTCTTGGCTTTTCTGCTCCTCAACAACTGACAACTAATTTGAGATAACTTGAATCAAATTTCTTTGCTGATTTGCACCGTTTGTTGTCAGCAGGTCCTTCAGAGACTTCACTGGTGCTGCTTAAGTAGCCACTAGCACATTGATTAACCATTGTACATTATGGTTTCTACAGAGGTTCTCAAAATCTTCTCCATTGCAGTTTTGTTGTAGTAGTTGTCATTTGGAGCTGAGATCAAAATTTGCTTGAACCACTCATCTTTTTTGGCTATTTCTACTTTTTCGCTTCACATTATAGTTAATCATATGGAGGATATCGGCTTGTTATTTAAATTAAAAAATACTTATTACCAAAATGTCTTTTGGCTACCTATAGAGGGATCCTGAGTACCACCAGTGATACATGTACCATAGCTTGAGATTCATGGGTGTAGTTTTTTTTTTTAACTGGAGCAGTCATTTACAGGTAAGAAGGCCAAGGATTCAATGAAACATTCAGAGGTAGAAATGGGGAAAGAAGCCCACTGACACACATATAAGTTTGTATTTCTACTCTTATTCAGACACTGTGATGACTTCCATTCCTTTGTGCAGCCTAACCCAGACCCTAAACCTAACTCTCAATTTAAAAGTGACATTCCACAATTTAGGATCGAGCTTTGGTCCTCATAATGACTACCAGTCCTGACAAGGCAAGTGATTGTGCAAGAAAATGTCTTGCAGAATAACAAAAACCAGTACACATACACACACACAAATACACATACTCACAAACTCACAAAATGATCTAAAATGAAGCACAAGACCTTAGCTACATAGTAATTAGTGTTTTACCTATGGGAAAATATACACACCCCACCCCTGACTAATGGCATGCGGCGGTGATTGTGTGAGTTCGGAGTTCTCCCCCCAGCCTCACCCATCAGTGGAGGTTAGTGTGTGTTTGCTTGCTTAATTGCACAATGCGGAGTCAGAAGTTCATGTGAATTGCTTAACGAGGAAAATTGAAAGTGAAAACATTTCACCTTCTCTGAGTGTCTTGTTGTTGATCAGCGGTGATGGAAGTGGAACATTAGATGTGAATTAGCATTCAGCAGGTTGCAGCACAGAGCTGGCAGAGGACAGAACAGCTCCTGTTTGAGAAAAAATAAGGAAGAAGCTGCTGCTTTACCTTTCTGATGGCCTCGGCCGAGTGTCACAAAGCCAGAGGAGATGAAGTTGTGAAGGTCGCCGCCGCCCCCGCTGCTCCTGACGCTCTCTTTGCCGTAGTGGAGACCTGACGAGAACACACCAGAGCACAGAGATACACAGGGATGAATGCACACACACAGACAAACAGAATTTATCAGAATTCAGACCAATTAAACTGAGACAAATGCATGTCTCCTCATCTTACTAACAGGGTCTAATTACCAAAACAAAACTGAATTTGAACTTTTTTTTTCTATAATGGATTTTAGGAAATGTTTGTTCATGAGGTTTTTTTTAACAGCTTACTGAGAATTAACATAAAAGTCAACTTGCTGATCTTTTGTAGTGATCACAAATTTTAACACTTCTCATGCTAATTTAACTGTTAAGTTTTATCATACATTTATTTTGAATATTAATTGAAACATAATTAAATATATTTTATTTTAATCACTCATTTTACATAGTCTTAAATCTGTTTTTTTTAGGAAAACTTTTGTTTTCATTTTCATTTATTTACTAATCTTTAGATTATAGAACCCAAATTGTTATGATTTATATATTTTTTTATACTTACCTCTGATGAATCCCTATCAACAAAATTGTGTTTCCTGAGAGATTCAGCTTCTTTAGTCCTTTCAGGAAACAGTCACTTTGTTGCTTTTCGTTTATGTTTAGTTTTTATCTGCTGTAAAGCACTTTGTGTTTCACACCGCTGTATGAAAGGTGCTTTATATATAAAGTTTGATTTGATTTGATGTGATATAATTCCTGTTGGGGTTCATAAAGTCTTCACCGAGGTAAGTTAGGGCTGGAGAGAAAAAGTACAACGTTTAAAATTGAAACCCCCTGTTGTAAACTGCAAACAATGTTAGAGAGAGATGAGTCTCAAGCTGGCAGAGGTTATGTCATAAAGTGCCAGAAAGTATCACCGATGTTTGAATTTGTAGTTTATAGTTTTAATTTGTGAAACTAAATATTAAGTTCCTAAAAGTTCACTTACTTTAAACTATACAAATTCTAATAAATGTTTCAAAAAGTTGAGAGTGCCATGGTAATTCTCAGACAAAACTTAGAGACAAAAATCGCACAATGCATTTAAGGACTCTCAGAAAGAAACCATTAATTCAACAAGATGAAACAGGCTACATAGGCTCAAAGATCATTAAAAGACCTGGAACATGAAAACTGTCATTTGATAACATGTTGTTTAAGAAAATAACTTGCTGCTTTAACTGCTTAGTTGTGTATTGGCAATAAAAATAGAGTCCTTAGAACTGTTTGGCTCAAAACCTCTTTTTTCACAGTGATGGTATAAATGATTTTGACTGATTTTGTTTTTAATGAATGGTTACGTACCACAGGGCTTTAACCTCCTGAGACCCTGCATCCTCATACGAGGACATTGCATTGAAAAATGCACACCAAACAAAAACCTGGGTCTCAGGGGACTAAAGTAGCTAAAATTAAACCTTTACTTCAGTAACCTGATCTTGATTCAGGAGCTCTGGCCACATGTAGACCTATATCTAATATCCCATTCATTTTAAAAATTATTGATAAAATAGTTGCAAATCAACTGTGCAAACATCTGGACAGAAATAATCTGTTTGAGGACTTTCAGTCAGGGTTTAGAGCTCATCTTAGCACAGAAACAAAAAAAGTGGTTTATGCATTTATCAGGTCAGGGCTGAAGTATTTTAATTCTTTATTATCTGGCTGTACAAATAACTCTTTAAAAGGTTTTTGGTTGACCCAAAATGAGTTCTGATGAGAGTTAGAAGGAGAGATCACATTTCTCAAGTTTTCGGTTCTCTTCATTGGCTCCCTGTCAAATTCAAAATAGAAGTCAAAAGCTTCTAACATACAAAGCTTTCAATAATCAAGCTTCATCTTATATTAAAGATTTTATTGTTCCATATTTATTGTTGTTATTTATTGTTTATTTTTCACTTTGCTCTCAGACTGCAGGTTTACCTGTGGTTCCTGCTTTTTTTACTCATTCGCTCTCTATGTTTGTATTTGTACATTTTTCTATCACTAACATGTGTTTTTCTTTGTCTTTCTTTCCAAATAAACTCCACCGGGACCAGTCATTCTGTGTTTGTCTGTGTATCTTTTCTGTCCTCTCAAACCCCAGCAGATCGAAGCAGATGGCCGCTCGTTGCTCATTCCTTTCCACTGTCGCCAATGTGCTGCTCAAGATGGGAGACTGCGATAAAGTTAAGATTCAACGCAATCTGCTGGCTTTCTTAGAAAGATAATGTTTACAAATTGGCATTTTTATTGTATGTGAAGGTTTTTTTTTACAGTGCCCTGAGATGACTTCTGTTGTGAATTGAGGCTATATAAATAAACTTAATTCAAGTAAATTGAATTGACTCATCACAAAGACAAAAATCTGGATTTAAGTAACATTCTTTAAACCAGATGAAGTGCAATCTCTCCCAGTGCAGCTCACTGAAAAGTTACACATCTTTAAGTAATTTATGACCATCCAACCCTGCAGCTACAGCGATTCATTTGCCCAAATTAATTTTACTCAAACGTGTACTATTCAGCCTTGAGAGGGTCTGCTCAAATGGCATTAACTTGAGGCCATTTACTTTACAAAGCTGCCTCTGAGAGGAATAGCTTATATGTTTTAAATATGTGATAGTACTCACCAGCAACAGGAAACGGACTCTGATGTGTAGGTAATAGCAGCTGGCAAATCCATTGGGAAGGGATGAGGTCAAATTTGGCCTGGTTGTGGCTAATTTTAGCACCCAAGTTTATAAAAGTAGGGATGAGGCCCTGACTACACCTTATATATCTAGATCTATCTATCTATATACACACACACACATATATATATGTAAATAAAACTTTCATCTTGCCCTATTTGTTCCACATGGACGGTTCCACTTTCACTTCAAGCTCGGGTCCTCTAACAGAGGCCTGGGAGCTTGAGGGTTTTATGCAGTATCTTAGCTGTTCCTAGGACTGCGTTCCTTTGGACAGAGAACCACTGATCATAGGTACCTAACATCCAAATTGACTACGAAACAACTTCGTACCCAGTGTTCCAACATTTGAGAGCAAAACCTGCTATCACACCTAGAGATTGATGAGATACAACAACAATGCTACGGCAAGGGGGAACCAGGATGACAGGTCAGGGGAGAGATATCATCATCCCCACCATCCAAAAATGGGTACCAAGCCCCATTGTGCCTTGAGGAACTGAATACGAGGGCAGCTGACCTGAGAAGTAAGATTGTGACCAAGCTAGACACCTACGACCTGAACCCCTTGCCAAGGCTAAGTAAAAATGTACCCTCTGAAAGTCTGCTAGAGAGAAAAGTATTATTAGCTTGCTTAAACAGTCTCCCAAAACAAGTGTTTTTGTTTTTTTTCTTTAACACCATTTACAGTTTTCTTCACAGGTATTTACCTATTTAGTACACAAAGTTTTATCGTAACAGGATCAGGTTAAAGAGAGACAGACAAAGAAATACCAGTATAAACTGCCCCTTATCTTTTGGTTTCAAGGACACATTGTGATAGTGGTTGTGCAAGAAACATTTAGTTACATCATTGTTTTTTTTAAATCCTCACGTCCCTGTTTATACTATATCTTAAACAGGGACTTATATGTTTGCTTTCCTGCCACCACAGGAGAGTTGTGATTCAGTAAAAGTGAGCCTATGGTCAGTACAGCCAACAACAACAACAACAGGACGGAGTGGTCAGAGTGATGTGTTTGATGTTTGTCTTTGGATTACTGATTACAGTGGAGTTGGGAATATTCCTGGATTTAAAGAAGGATCTGCAAAGGGACTGTGTGGCAGAAGAGGATGCTGGGATATGTTGAGATGGGGGAGGAGGATCCATTCTAGTGACACCCAAATGGGGGGCAGCTGAAAGAAGATTTGAAGGGACTTTTATTTTATTAATCTCCAACACTTAATCCAGTGCTTAAAACTAAGTGTTATACCTGAACCAGATTGTACTTCTGATGCTTAACAGGTCACAGTATTTTATCAAGTTAAATTCTGCAGGCAACCAGTTCGGAGTAAAACATGTTTAGCCATTTCTGTCACGTTCAGGCAGCTCTTTTGTTTTGTCACCGACACATCAAATGAAAGAATTTCCCCGTGGTGTAATTTCCTTCAGACACGAACAGAGTGAATGACTGAAACAAACAGAAAGAACAGTTTTCAGAGAAAACCGCTGAAAAGCAATGTGTTTCCACCGCCCACAAACCGATGCACTTTGAACTCAATCACACCTCTCAGCACACTGCTTCATGGCTGCAGACATAGGATCTGCTGCCCTTATTCTTTCCATTCAATCATACAGGCAATTTAATGTGTGACACAAACACATGCTGTTGTTGTTTCCTTTTGTCACCTCTGTCATTGATACCCCCCTCCCCCACAAAACCAACTGCAACAATCTAAAAAGACGCTTCCAGAGCTCCATCTTTTCTTCTCCATCTCAAACTCATTAACAGACGTGGCATGAAGACCATGTAGATGGGGGAGGCTGCTCGTTAAGTATTTATCGTCATGATGCAAAGGAAATCGTGACTTTCTTATCAGTGTGGCACGAACATGGCTGACTTCAAAGGTGCTGATCTTTTCTCTCTTTTTTTTAATCAGCCTTCACTGGACTCCTTCACTCCTGGATTACCTCTCAGAAAGGATAAAAGTGAATAATAAGATAATTACATCATGAACCGAGCTGGATGTGGTGCTGCACCACTCAAACCGGGAGGTTTTATTCTGGTCAGGCTTTAACGCAGCCAGGCAGAAATAATATGCATGCTGTTGCATGGCGATTCTACGGAAATTTAAGATACCCGTTGTTGGAAGAAAGGACACAAAACGGTGTCTCTGGCTTTGATATCATCATCTCTTTAGCCTTTTTTTTTCTGAAGCCCCATAAGCATAAAATCTCAGTTTTGTAAAGGTCATCTTGGCTCTTTTAAACCATACTTTTGCCCTCCAGTCTCAGAATCAGTGCAATGCAGCAATCAAGTACTGATCCACATGAGGTCATAATTAAGAGTGCCAAAGCACAAGTATTGAAGCACCCTTATTACTATTCACCTATTATTTTTTTGTTTCTGTGCTGATTTTGCCGCTCCTCCTGCCGATATAGAAAACCCCATATAAACATTTAAAGTAGCATAACTTGAAGGAATGGATATCACACGTTGCCTTTCATGCCAAACTTTAAGCAAAGATGTTGTGTGATCTCTCAACCTCCAGCCAGAGCCTGCCCAAGGTTGCAGAGGGCTGGCAGAATTTTACTTGGGGGACCCCAGTTTCAGTAAAAACCATCACCGCCACAACACTTCTAACACTTTATATTGTTCATGCTTTATTATCACCTGCCGCCAGACACAAAGAGGCAATAATGTTTGTGCCCATGTCTGTGTGTGCATTTAAAAATATCCCCTAAACCACTAAACAAACTTAAATTAAAAGTAATCTTTGGAGGTGCCTCTACAAGTGATTAACTTTTGAAATAACTTGATTCAAGATGGCAATCACAGCTAATTGACCTTAGGAAGCAAAAAATGTCTATAACTCAGTCAATTTGACAAATATTGAGCTAAAACTTGAGTAACTGAGATTTACCCCCAACACATACTTTGTCTGTTAGCAAAAAATCTCATTAACCACTAAATGGATTTTAATGAAGCATTCAGAAAGTATTCATTGGATGTATATCTACAACTGATTCAATTTTGGAGTCAACCTGATTAAATATGGCCACCACAGGTAATAGAAGTTTGCAAACTCAAAAATGCCCATAACTTTTATGTTTTAAGTTTTACAGATAATAAGCTAAACTTTGATGTGGTAGTAGTTGAAAGCAAAATTAGCAAAATACCTCCTGAACAACTGCACAGATTTTAATTAAACTAATTAAACTTATTGTTGGGCATTAATAGAAGAAAGTTGATGATATTGGAGTTTTAGCTGCACTGACACACTTTGGGATTTTTTCAGAAATATTTAGTTAACTGTTTACTGCCTTCACACCTGAAACACATGAACACAGAAATGTGTGCTCTCTGGGGGCAAGGGTCCATCTGTACAATAATCAGGGCTAATAATGAGACGTAGGTCAGCAGACAATTAGGTTGTCTCTTTGAGATGCTGAGGTCCATTTGAGAGGAAGCCTCAATTAAACATGTCGATGCAGTCAGCACAGAAATGTTATTTATAATGTCACGCTGAGGGTCATCCGGCCAATCAGGAGCCACTGAGGTCACTGTTAGCACAGTGAAGATGTTTCAGCCGCCACACTGTAAGGAATAATTGAAGGGAGGCTGTGGGAGGAGGAGGAGGGGGGAGGCTCACTAAATATGATTCTCAAAGTGCCGTTTGGCAAATAATTAGACTAATTACTGTTTGAAGTTTAGGCAAATGTTGTTTGAAGAAAGGAAGCTACACACGGATGCTTTTAAAAGTATCTGAAGGTCACGTCACGCTGCTAAATGGCTGAAAATCTGATTCTATCATGGGAGCTTCTCATCGTCTAGCAGCTGACCTTTAAGCTCCACGGTTTGCAGATCTCAAACAAAATAAAGTGACTGCTGTGATCCCCTGTGTGTTGCTCTCCGTGGGAGCTCAGCCATACAGTGCCTTGAAAAAGTATTCCTAACCTTTGCACTTTGTCACAGTTCGTCACAGTACGACCACAAACCTCAAAGTATTTTACTGGGACTTTATGCGATAGACTAGGGTTCTATCACAGGAGTTCAAGCCTGATAAAACAACACCATGAAGAACGAAAATTAACACTGCTGTCATTAAAATTTAAAAATAAAAGTTAGAAGGGAAAATCTAGGTTTATGGTCAGACTAGAAAGGCTCATATGTGTTCATTCTTCCTGTGGAGTTTAAAAGCTATTTGTCTTATTCAGAGACAGAGATGATTCAAATGTGCTATGTAAACTTACTATGTTACGTCAAAATTAGAAACAAATTATTTGAGCAATCATACCCACTAGAATCAAAACTGATTCTATCTAAACAGTACAAAAAATAAACGATTTAAGGACCCAGGTAGACCAGTCCTCTCATTGACCGTCCACCAGCACACCTGGATAACCTAAACAGATTGTTTTAAATGACAGGAACCAGCTCCTCCATGACCCTGCATGAAAAAAAGGTAAAGAAAATGGATGGATGGATGGATGGATTAACCTGGATAGTTAACCTGATAACAACTCATATCAAGAAATGTTAAAGAATGCACAGCTGGAAAAACTTCATGATTTTTGCTGTTTATATGTGAAATGAAACAAAAAAAAAAGAAACAAAACCTTCTTTTATTTCTAAAAACAGGAACTGTATTATCCATCCATTTTCTTCACCTGCTTCTTCTTTCCAGGTCACATGGAGCCGGTGCCTATCTCCAGCAGACACTGTGTGAGAGGCGGGGGACAGCCTGAACAGGTTGCAAATCCATTACAGGGACACATAGAGACAAATAAGACAAACAACCGTTCACACTTTCAGTCACACCTCGGAACAACTAAGAGTTACCAATTATCTTAACATGCATATGAATATGTAAACCTCACAGATAAAGACCCCAGGTAGAAAGGAAACCTGCGACCTTCCTGCTGTGAGGCGACGGCGCTAACTATTGTGCCACATGTTACAATAATAAAAAGTAAAATTATAAAAACATTTACTAAAATTCAACAACTGAAAATCAGTCATCAGTCACCTTAGTCATCATAAACTAAGGTGTGCCCTGTAATCAGCATCACAGATGTCTTCAGTCCTGTAATCAGTCAGTCTGCCTGTTTAAAGGGGGGAAAGTAGTCACAGGGCTGTTTGGTATCATTGTGTGTACCACACTGAACATGGGCCACAGAAAGCTGAGGACAGAGTTGTCTCAGGAGCTTAGAAAAAAAAATTGACATCCTGTTAAAGGTAAAGACTATAAGACCATCTCCAAGCATCTTGATGTTCCTGAGACTACAGCTGCTCAGATTATTCAGAAGTTTAAGAAAGACAACTGCGGAAGACACCAAGTTGAAAGCAAATCATAAAAAAGGAATACAAGAATTTGGCAAAATGCACACAAACCAAAAAATGAAACCTACAAAGAAAAGAACCCTGTACCTACAGAGAAACATGGAGGAGGCTTGGTTCTGTTCTGGGGCTGCTTTGCTGCATCTGACACAGGGGGTCCTGAATCTGTCCAATGAAATCTCAAGACTATCAAAACATTCTGGAGCCAAATGTGATGCTCAGAGTCAGAAAGCTTGGTCTCAGTCGCAGGTCATAGGTCCTCCAACAGGATAATGACCTAAAACACACAACTAAAAACACCAAGAATGGGTCAGAACCAAACATTGGACCATTCTGAAGTGGTCTTCTGAGCCCTGATCTAAATCCTGCTGAACATCTGTAGAAGGAGCTAAAACCTGTAGTCTGGAGAAGGAACCTTTCAAACCTGAGACAGATGGAGCAGTTGTTTGATCATGATGAGTGGACCAAAATACCCGAGGACAGGTGCAGAACACTCAGAGAGAGGGACAGAAAACACTTGATCAGAGTGATTGCCTCAAAAGGGTAAAAATTTTAAGTTAAGGTACTATCCTTTTTGTTAAGGCCAAGTCCATTAGTTTGTTTATTAAAATATTTCTGTTGAAGCAAAATTGAAAAGCAGCAACTGATTTTCATTCTTTGATTTTTAGTAATTTTTTTCTTTTTATTTTATGTTTTTTAGTTTCCAGTTATTTCCTAACCATTGTGTGTTTTTCTTTCTTAAACAAAAAGGTCCAAACAAATTTATCTGCATCTGTATTTGTGCAGCTATGATTGAGAAAGATTTCTGAAAAAAAAAATCAAATTTATATTTGTATTCACCCCTGTTAATCTCAGAATAAATCCAGCTTCTCTGTGAAGGCCTCAGAGGTTTGTTACAGAACATTAGTAATCAAACAGCATCATGAAGACCAAGGAACACCTCAGACAGGTCAGTGATAAAGTTGGTGAGGAGTTTCAGGGTTGGTTAGGTTCTCAGATATTTTTTGGTAAAACATTTTGAACACTGTGTATCATTTTTCTTCCAATTTACATTTATGTGCTACTTTGTGTTGGTCTATCATAAAATTCCAGTAAAATGCTTTAAAGTTTGTGGTTGTAACGTGACAACTTGTAAAAGTTAAAGAGGTGTGAATACTTTTTCAAGGCACAGACAGCTGCTGAGGGCTTTCAGCTTCCATCAGACTGCAGTCGCCAGCAGAACAGACTCATAACTCATAATCCAATTTGGGTTTATTTTTTTCTTCTTCTTTTTGTAGAACGACTACAGGAGTAATTGTTTCCCCTTTTTTCATTTTTAGTTTCTGTTAGGCAAACTGAGACAAGAGGGAAAGAGTTACCTTCTGCAATACCTGGAAAATATATTTCATCATTCAGCGCATTAAGAAAATGTCAAAGAGGAAACCAAGCAGCATTTATATATATTAAAAAGAAAACTGAAAAAATCTGTGCTTGTAGTGTGCGGCAAATAAATCAACTTCATCTGGAGAGAGCCAAGGGCCAAACTGCATTACTCAGTGAGCGCTTATTGTTTACTTTAACCAATAGTGAGCTACTCTTAACTTATCTACTCTTCTCTTTCAAGGTCTGCTCTGTGTCGTGGCTGCGGGGCGCTCTGTGTTTACAACCTCCGACCTAAAAGAGGATCGGAGCCCGGCAACAACGCAGAGCAGATTTGAATAAAAATAGCAGCACTTTGCGCTTGTATCATATTCTGCTGTCTGCTCTGTTTGTTGCCATCGGGTCCCTGGTTTTTGAAAAGAAATATGTTGTTCTAAAAATGCAGGGAAGTTTGCAGTGCACCAAGGATACAGTGTCACCATGAGGCCTAGAATATGACAAAAAAGCTTGTATTTTTAGTTGTGAGGCTCAGAGAAGTTCCTGGGGAAGAGAAAAAAAAAAGAATCTTTTGGTAAGGATGTGATTACTGCTGAGAGCAACGGAGCATCTTCACACATTGTGGATCAAAGGAAGACTGGATGTTATTCCCTCTTTAGACACAACTTGATCGGATCCTCCCGGGCCCTTTAGCCACTTGCTTTATGAGCTCCCCGACCCCCCCACCCCCCACTCTGATTTAAAAGCGTCTCAAAAAGCCCCTGGATGTGAAGAGCCAAACTCATCAGCGAGGACTCCATCTGAGGACCCTCGCCCTTACGGCCCCCGCCTCCCCTCTCTGTGCCAAATGCCCATTTAGGAGCGCATGAATATGCATTTTCTATGAGAGCGAGTGTGTACAGCGCAGCTACCAATTATCGCGCACTCTCTCGCCCGCGCTGTCACTGCCTTTCATGTCCAAGCCCGTCAGGACTGCTGTGGTCCCTGATCTGTGTGTGTGGGGGGGGGGGGTGCGCGTGTGTGTGCGGAGGGGATGGGGGGGTAGCCAAGTTCTCATTGCCTTTAGAGAGCCAAGCAAAGCGACAGACAGACAGATAAAGCAATGCCTGACCTTTACTGACTATAAATATATGCAAGGTTGAACAAAAAGCAGCCTGCCACGTGCAGCTGCCGACCAGCCTCGTCCCCTGCAAGGCCGCCCGCTGACCATTAGGAATAGACTGATGTGACAGCGGAGCAGCTGCGACACTAAGTGAATGAAAGCAGGCTGCTGTCGTAACAAACACTGAGCTGCAGGAAAAAAATATTCCCCGCAAGGATTTGATCGATGTGCAAGCGGCGGAAAGAGGCCGAGTGAACGTGACATACAAGAAGCTGCAAATCCAACTAAAGCCTGAGAGTATACAAAGACTTTTTATTTTATTAAAGCACAACAAGAGGCTGCTGTTGTCCTGCAGAACAAATCCACCGGAACGACTGCCTATCAGGTGCTGGGATGTGTGTCCAACTCCAGGGGTCAAGTGAAGTCTCATTAAGGGTGCCATTGCATAAGCATCAAAGCAGCCTCATTACTATTCAAGGGTTATTCTTCTGTTTCTCTCATGATTTTTTGATTTGATACTCCTTTCTCACTGTTAGAAAAGCCCATAAAAAATAAAAAGGTGAGGCTCCATCAGGAATAGTTTGCTCTGAAATTGGTAGCAGTATAACATACAACATCTGTTTGCAAAATATCTCATAAACCACTGTTTGGATTATTTTGAAACTTTTAGAAAACAATCACTGGATGTACCTCAACAACCAATTGACTTTTGGAGCTAACTCAAGTCAAGACGGCTGCCACATTAAACTATCCTTAGAAAACACAAAAATGACTATAATTCTGTCAAATTTTTAATATTGGGCTAAAATTTGGGGTAATCATAGTTGAGAGTTATTCACAACACTTATTCCAGGTGCTACTCAAAGTGCAAGGTCTTTCCCTTAAAACTTTGCATTAACTGTTGGAGTCAACCCTATTTGTTTGTTAGCAAAATATTTTTTGAACCACTGGAAAAAAATTTAATGAGAGTCACAGAATGCAATCATTGACTATACACTCGCCGGCCACTTTATTACATGTTGCTAGTACTGGGTTTGAACACCTTTTTACCTTCAGAACTGCATTAATTATTTGTGGCATAAATTCAACAATACGTTGGAAACTTTCCTCTGAGATTCTGGTCCATATTGACATGTAAGCATCATGCTGTTCCTGCAGACTTTAGCTGCTTGTCCATGACCTGAGTCTCCTGTGCACATCCTAAAGAAGATCAATTGGAGTGAGATCTGGTGGCTGTGAAGACCGTTGGAGTTCAGTGAGTTCAGACCCATCAGACCAGGAAATGTTTTTCCAATTTTTTATTGTTCAGGTTTGGTGAAGCTGTGTGAGCTGTAGCTTCAGTTTCCTGTTCTTAGCTGACCGGAGGGGCACCCGGTGTGGTCCTCTGCTGCTGTAGCCCAACTGCTTCAAGGCTGGATGTGTTGTTTGTTCAGAGATGGTATTCTGCAGACCTTGGTCGGAACAAGTGGTTATTTGAGCTACTGTTGCCTTTTTGCCATCACAAACCAGTCTGCCCATTCTTCTTCGACATTAAGAAGGCTTCTTTGTCCACACAAATGCAGTTCACTGAATATTTTTCTCTTTTTTGAACCATTCTCTGTAAACCCTAGAAATGGTTGTGTGTAAAAGTCCCAGCAGATCAACAGTTTCTGAAATCCTCAGACCAGCCCATCAGGTACCAACAACCACTCCACAGTCAAAGTCACTTAAATCCCTTTTCTTCTCCATTCTGATACCTGGTTTAAACTTCAGCATGTAGTCTTGGCTATAATTCAGTCAAATTTACAAATATTGAGCTTAGGTTTGACATGGTAGTAGCTGAGAGCCATCCTCAACACATACTCCAAGCACTAACAGATATCAACTCCGATATCTGGATTTTCTGTTTTACAGCTTTTCAACACAAATCCCACCGTGTAAAATCCAGCACTGACTCTCTGTCTTTAACTTAACTCTGTCATGTCAGATGTTTGAATAAGACTTCAGGAACTCGTGACAGCTTGTGAACAACAAAAGGAAAATTAATTCCTTTATTATCCGCATCAGGATGGTGGAGGGGAAAAGGGGGGGGGGGGATTTGTTGCAAACACCAACTCATCAACCCCTCCAGTTCCTCGCTACATGTATTTCTTCACTCATTCTGCTCCAAAGCTCAACATATTTCTGTTTTTCTTTCAAGCTCAGCAGCTTCTTTCTAATATCTCATTATTCTCCATCTGTGTCTTTGCCTCCCTTCATCAGATAACACCTGCCTTGCCGCTGACTGGGTTCCTGGGACCATAAATGTTTCTTTTTTTCTTTTTCTTTTTTTTGGGAGGGTGGGGTATAGCGATTGATGCCCCCCCATCCGCTCTCTGAATTGCGAGGTTAAATCACACCGAGGCAGTCTGGCTCTGATTCACCCGCTGACTGAGAGGTCGTCACTTCCAGCCTGTCAGAGTCTGCAGGGCCTCGCCACCTCGCCAGCCTGTCATTACCTCCACTAAAGGGGCTTCACTTTTTCCTTTCTCTGCCGCTGTCTCTCTCTTCACACATCTCTTTTGCTCAAATGTGATGATTACAGGATGTTAGCGCTGAAAATTACACAGCTGAAAAGGTGATCACGGAGGATGCTGCACAGCGACAATAAACACGCCGAAACTTAGATTTGACCTGCAGTCAGGCACAGGTGCTCAGCTTACCGTGGTTGGATTTGGAGGAGGTGTGGACAGGGGTGTAGTGGTTCTTAGACGAGGTTCTGACGGGTGTGTTGTCTTTGGGTGAGCCGTTCATTGCTGCGAAATTCTCACAGTCATATTGGGAAATGGGGATGGGACCCTGCTGTCTCAGAATGTCCGCAAGGGCCCTGGAAAGAACAAGAATGAAAAATGTTATTCTAACACCAGAAATTTGTCTATTTTTTTTTAAGTTGCTGTTCTATTAGAAGCAAGACGAGGTCTTTCTGATCATACCTTAAATAAATGTAATGTGAGGCCATCTTGTTTTTAATCAGTGCTTAAAAGGGGGATTTTGGTTTTAGATTAAAGGCTGTTTTCCTCCTGCCTGTACTCTAAATGGTGTTTTTTTGTTGTTTTTTTTTTGTCGCATCAGCTTATTGATCTGTGTCTCTTTGACAAATAATTGGTGATGTTGAAATGAAAGTATCACTTTTTTTTTAAAAATGTCTTAAATCCAAAAGAAATGTTAAATTGAATTAGGAACGTATGCTAAGGCCATTTTTGAGGTCAGTAAGAATGCCCCTTGGATTCAGATTTTGGAGTCAATACTTTTTGGGATTCCCTCCCCCTCCTCATTTTTGGCAGGACTTAAGATGGTTTCATATACATTATTTTCAGGAATCTGAAGTTTTTGGTTGTCCAAACAGTCTGTAAATTTTGGAGCGACTGGAACATTCGGTAAGTAAAATATTATATGAATTCTTATTGTACCAAGAAAAAGTTGTTTCAGCAGACCACATTTAATATTACAAGATGGACTTTTAAGTTCAAAGCAATGTTGTTTTAATCCAATCAAAATAAACAATTCAATGTATTTGGCCAGGCACAATAAAATAAAGTTAAAAAGAGTTGCAGATTCAAACAATAACACTAAACAGATTCATCTACTAACTTAAGGTAGTATCTCACTGGACTGTGACTGGATGGTGAACAGCATTCACGAGGGAGTCTCCAGAACGTCTCGCAACATTCACAGTGGTCCTCAGTGTCCTCGCTTGAGTCGCAGAAGCTCGCTGTTTTGTCTCTTGAATTTTTAATATATTCCAAAAATGTGTGCAACAACTGTTGTCGCATAATAGTCACATGGGTGTCTCAAACCCATCTTGACCCTTTCTCCAACCCGTCTCACGAGCAAAAAGTTGTATATTGATACCTATATGGGAGCTGTTCTCCGTTGAAAACCTATTCAAGTCTAAAAACTATGATAAATAACAATTATTGAAAAACTGGTCATCTTAAAAGTGTCCTCCTGTAGATTAAATTATAAACATGGGGGCCTACAATGTGGGCAGAGAGGGGCAACAATATAGTGTGAAACAGCCTAGAATACAGTTTTGCCGGTTGTGCGCACAAAAATACGCTGTGATTTTCAAAATTTATGGCAGGAGAGTTAGCTGGTTGCTTGATTGCAAACACTCAGAAGTCAGTGAGCGTGCAACGAAAAATTTGACGATTTTCTCGCAATACTAACTAATCAGTTAGTCCCCAACAATGAGTGAGATACTACTCTAATCCCGATTAATTTAAGTGAATCAAAAGGTTTGCATCACATTTTGTTGTAACTAAATAAATTTGCTAATTTAGGCAACTACCTGAAGAAGTTCAATAAGTTAGGAAATCCAAATCAACTAAACTAATGCAGAGATTTGCACAAAAAATCCTTTTTAATCAAGAAAACTAAAATAAAGTTAATTGAACTAACTGTGTTCTGACTTTTCACTTTTTTTAAGTTGAACCAACATGTTAAATTTGACAGGGTATTGTGCTGCTCTGGGAAGCTTTTTTTTTGTTTTGTTTTTTTCTTCAAAACTGTACTTATCTCTCTTTTTTTTCTCCCTCCTACATCTGGGAACATGACGAATGTTCATTTGCAGGAGAAACAAACAGTGGATGTGTGAGCATCTTGTCTAATTGGGCTGAATTTGAATGTTTTTCAGACCGCACCAGGTGCATGTTGAAGGCTGAAATCCTCCAGGGTGGTGTGTGTGTGGAGGGGGTGGAGGGAACAGGATGGGTGGGAGGGGAGTGTGAGCATGGCCAGGAGAAGCAGCAGTAGCAACCACAGTAGCGGTAGC
>JAOXNZ010000064.1:6883025-6894517 GCA_028566095.1 Kryptolebias brasiliensis | reverse complement strand
CCTTGGATGAGAAGCGAAACGTCTTCAAACTACAAAATTGAAGTCCAGTTGCTTTTGTTTTTAACCTTTTTTGGATTTACAATGTTCTGAATGACTGAGAATCTACACCAGCATATAGACTCTCAGCTACTACCACCCCAAATTTTATTTGGGGTGGTAGTAGGCATTGGCATGGTGGTAGCTTAGAGTAATTTATTTGTAAAACTGTTATACCCGTGCATGTGTTTCCTAAGGTCAACAAGTGGTGGCAGCCATTTTAAATTCATCTGACTTCAGAGGATGATTAGTTAGTTGAAGACAAACATTCAGTGAATAGTTTCAGGAAAATGTAACTAGTGGATCATGAGATATTTTGCTAACAGACAGACAGCACTGACTCCAGTAGTTAATGGCAGTGTTTTAAACGCAGACCTTACACAATCAATTAGCACTCAAAGTATAAAATGGCAATTATTCACATCTACTACCACACCAAATTTCAAATCAGTATCCGTAAAGTTGACAGACTCATAGTCATTTTTGTGTTTTCTAAGTTTGCTTAGCTGTGGTGGCCATTTTGAATTTGTTTACTTCAAAACGTAATCAGGCGTAGTTGCATATCCAGTGATTGTTTTCTGAAAGTTACATTGAAATCTGTCCAGTGGTTAATGAGATATTTTGCTAACAGACAAGAAACGATTGATTCCAACAGGTCAAAGTTTAAAGCATTTTTTGTCATGCAATGAGTAGAGCTATGTGTTGGGAATGACTCATAGCTTCTACTACACCAAATTTTAGCTTAACATCTGTAAAATTGACTGACTTATTATCATTTAATGTGTTTGTGTTTTGTTCTTTAGTCAGTTGGCTGTAGCAGCCATTTTAAAATCTGTTGATTCCAAAAGTGAATCAGTACATTTAATGATTACTTTCTTAGCGTTTCATGAAAATGTCTTCAGTGGATTAGGAGCTACTTCACTAACAGTCAAAAAGTGTTAACTCCAACAGTTATACCCATATCTCACCCAACCAGTTTGCTCTCATAATATAAATTGGGATAACCCTCAACTACTACCAACTACTATAGCCAGTATTGTTTTCTAAGGACACTTATCTATGATGGCCATCTTGAATTGAGCTGATTCCAGAAGTTAAAAGGTTGTAGATGTACTTCTAGTGATTACTTTCAGAAAGTTTTTTGAAAATCCATTCCGATATTTTGCTAACACTACAGACAATCAAACCTAATCCCACACAGACAGGGGCAAAAACATCATCGCCCGCCTTTCACCTTTAGGTGGTGGGCGATAATAAACATCAGCAAAAGCAGACATGTTTGTTCAAACTATCAGTTTCTGCTTTCTTAAAGCCTAATGTGTAGTTCTTACAGCAAACTCCTAAAAAAGACAGAACAGGTCACAAATAATCCCCACAGAAAGGATGAAGGTTTTTTTCTTCTTTTTTTTTTCCACTAAGCAGCTGCGGGAAAAATACATTTTCCCACAGCTGCAGAAGCTATTCAGTTTGTTCTGCATCATTGAGACCAGTGGTTCAATTAAAACTCTGCATAAAGGCATTCAATCTAACACTAGCCACGAATATATAAGAAATTAAATGTTATTTCATAAAAATTGGTAATATAACATAAAATAAACAACTGCAATTGCTTTACATTTGCTGTAATTTACTTGGTAAAGAGAAGGAAAGATTAAGGGGAAACAAAACCTTTCATCCATCCATCCATTTTTTTTACCCGCTTTTCCATTCTGGGTTGCGGGGAGCCGGTGCCTATCTCCAGCAGTCACTATGAGAGAGGTGAGGGACACCATGAACAGGTCACAAGTCCATCGCAGGGCCACATAGACAAACAACCATTCACATTCTCACTCACACCTAGGGACAATTTTAAGAGTTATCAATTAACCTAACATGCATGTTTTTGGTCTGTGGGAGGAAACCGGAGTACCCGGATTAAACCCACGTGTGCACAGGGAGAACATGTAAACTCCACCCAGAAAGGCCACAGGCCGGGATGCGATCCTGCAACCTTCTTGCTGGGAGGCAACAACTCTAACCACTACGCCGCTGTGCGACCCCAAAAACCTTTCACTGTTTTTCTAAAAGCAAACACTATCTTGGCCTGTCTAATTCAAAAACTCTCATTTTTACTTTGAAATGCTTGTTTTCCTTTTACTAGAAGGTAGAAACAAGAGTGAAGTTATTTTACTGTATATCATGCACTTCCTTAACTCTCGTCAGCTTGGCTTCTCTCGGCAGAAGGAGAGGATAACATGGCCGTGGAAAGGACTTCAAAGGCTTGAGAAATTGTGCGGCTTGAAATAAATTGCTGTAAATGTGAGAAAACATTGACAAGTACAACTGTGATGTAAAGCAGAAAAAACAGATACTCAAAAAAGATAAATTACAATGCTGCTCCAAATGGAAACTGCTTGAAACAGAAGTGCAGCGGAGAAAATTTTGAGAACCTCTTTAGAAACCGTAGTGTTAAATGATTAGCTGATGTGTTAAGCAGCAACGCTGAAGTCTCTGTCAGATCCTGCTGACAACAAAAGGTGCAAAACCGCGAAGGGATTGGGTTGAAGTGACCTTAAATTTGTATTCACTTGTAAAAGCCAAGACTGCAGCGGATGTGATGCTTTACTCAACGATCAGTGCGTGGAACCATCACAACCATTACAACACCTTTCAACCAGGATTAGGTCTGTTTCTTGCAGCTCAGTGGTTCCCTCTGAATCCGTCCAGCATCTGAAACTGTTTCAAGTAGGGAGTCAAAAGCGCATGTCAGTCAAGATCCCATCTCCTTTATTTAGTCCAGGAGTTAAAGTGTGAAAACTGTTAAAATGATTAAGTTTATTTAGTGATCAAAGTGGCTGTTGGTCGAATTTTGGGACTTGTCGTCAGTAGTGGATCTCAGGTTCATTGGGTTTTTCGGAGCATTACTGCTGTAGATGCCTTCACCCAGCTGAGGATGATTATGCCTCACACGTATTAAAATACTAGACCATGTGTCCCCGCCTTCTCTCCTTGTTGTGAGCTGAAGCTGGTAGGATCTGCCATGTTGTGTTTTTGGAACCAGAGTCTTCACACTAGCAACGTAGGGCTTTAAGCCTACACCCCGCACACAATCATTGTGTCACATGATTTTTATAAAAGCATGAAAAACCTAGAGAGCACAAACGTCTGCCAAGGCCATAGAGACAATAAAAAAAAGTGCGATCTGGATGATCTGGATCACCGTCAAACTTTATTCAATTGGTTGGTTTTTTTTGTGACAACAGCAACATTTCCTGAAAATTTCATCCAAATCTTTTCATTATTAATTTCTATGTAATGTTGCTAACAGACAGACAAACAAACAAAGACGACCGAAAACATAACTTCCTTGGCAGAGGTAACAAACGGGTCACCTGCTGGAGCATAACAAGGTTATAACAAAGGAGTCACCTGTGACCTTGACCTTTGGCCTTGTGACCTTGAAATCAATAGGCATCATCATTGACCCATAAGGTATCCAGTTGTGCAGTTTGACATTCCTACAGAGTTAGAGCACAGGATCACTTGTGACCTTGACATTTGACTGGATCACCACCGAAATGTATTCACTTGTTCCTTCTACCATGTGTTTCCTAAAAATTTCATGAAAATCTGTTCATAAATTTTTGAGTTATCTTGTATACAGACAGACAGACAAACAAACACTACCGAAAACATAATCTCCTTGGCAGAGGTAACTAATTGTAACTAAACCTATCAGAAAAATGAATATTTGACCATACAGCAGCAGCTGGAGTCAACAGCCGTTAACACCTGAAAAAAAATTCTGAGGTTTTTTTATTTTAACAAAAGTCCCATTTGTTTACATGGAGAGGCAGAGCATAAAACCTGTACTGGCTCCATCCTGTGGTGGCACTGTAACAGTGTGTCCTTTAGTCAGATTGGATTGTTAAAAGGTTAACGTTTGGATAAAGAAGCAGGTCCGGTTTGTAGGCTAGAGCTAGGCATTCAAGTAGGTTGGTCAGTTTGCTCTTTTATGTCAGGCATGAATATATGCTTGAAGTACTGGTTCTTATTGGCTGCCACCAAAGGCAAAAGACCAAACATGTTTTTGCTCTTGTGTGTGTGTGTTTGTTTGTCTGTAGCTAGCAAAATATCTCATCAACACTAGATGGATTTTCATGAATATCTCAGAAAGTAACCAGTAGATGTACATCTACAACTCATTAACATTTGGAGTCAACTCACTTCAAGATGGCTGCCACTGCTAATCAACAGTAGCCAACTCAAAAATGGCTGTATTTTATAGATGAGTAACATTTTTTGTGGTATAGCTGAGAGCCCCCCCCCCCCCATTATATCAGATCTTGAGATATCGCAATATTGCTTGAGGTAGCGCATAAGGTCATTTACGAGGTTTAATCAAAACAACTATAATTTTATCTTTTCTCGGCATAAGATGATCTTAGTTTAAAATTCTGACACAAGAGGAATTTTAGGTCTTTAATAAAAAACAATCTCACAAGAGAAGTGTTAAAATCAAGAAAGCTTCATGCTCAGATGAGAGACTGTGGTTGCATGTGTGTTAACATGATTTACAGACAGCTGAGTTTCACATCTCTGCTGGACTGAGCATGATGTGTGTGTGTGGGTGTGATCGGTGTGTGTGTGTGTTTTGGCTCTGAAGATGTGTTGCAGATAAACTGGAAACACTGTGCTCAGCACATCAGGAGGTAAAACAGGCTAATTAAAGCTGCTGTGCACCTCATGTCAGTGATGACCTGCTCTCTCTTCTCAGATGAAAGCAGACACGGCAGCATTAAGACTTGGGATGAAGATCTGAATCATGAGTCCTGACTGGATCGGTCTGCTGGACTCCCTGAGTCCAGCCTCTGTCCACAGCTGCTCCTGATGTGTGTGTGCCTCCATGATCTCAATGGGAGACTTTATTATGAAAATATGAATCTCAGATATGCATTAAAATCTCATCAGCAGTTATATGGTCCACTTAAGAAATTAATTGTTTACCAGTACATTGATTATTGTTTTATGAAACTCAAACATCAAATGAAGAAAACATGTTCACTTAGTGAGCAACCATTCTGAGAATCAATTAAAATGCAAAGTCAAGATTTGTTTACAAACTTCACCCAACTCCCCAACCATTAAAACTTCTTAATTAGTGTTATCTTGGAGTGTTTCTCTCAGTCAGAATTACATAGTTCCACTTCCTGTTTGTTATATAAAGCAGCTTCCCAGGGTTTGCATGAGCACAACACTGAAACCTACCATTATCAAAAGAAATTGTGAGCCATGTGAGCAACAGTTGTCACTATCAAAACATCCAGAAAATACAGAAGATTTGACTGAAAAGGGACAGCCAGTGTTTAAGTCTGTGACTGAAAGATTACAGCATGGCTTTAACTTTTCTTCCAAATAGCTAAATTGTTACTTTCTTATGTCTGACCAGTGTTTAAACAATTTCAACTGGTTCAACACACCACTTTCCACCAAGTGTAAAAGTAACACGTTTCTGTGGTGACTTGATCAAAACATGTTACAGAAAAAAGTCAATAGGATGTCGTGAAATTCGGAATTTGCGATGGAAGAAGTTCAGCATTAAATTAGTTCAACGTAATTTATTGTTTATAATCCCATTATTTCTTGTTTAGGTCACAAAATGGCTAGAGATGATCTCGGATGTTTTCGTCTTTATACTTTCTTCCATACATTTTTGCAATCAAACTACTTTGGCATAGTTTGTGCCATTTTAACTATCTGAATATCTAAATGTTTGGCTCGATCGCAAATAATGCTCTATGACTGTGATTATTTGTAGCTTTCATACTTTTTGAACTATTTAACTTTATTTATGTTTTTGTTCATAGAATTCATTGACATCTCTTCAGTTCATTCAAAAACATTAAACTCTGAATTCTATTATTTTGTACTTGCTCTATTTTAGTTTTTTATGATTCTTTTAGCCACAATTCTGCTCATTTTAGCTTATAGCTATGGTTTAGGTAAATTTAGCATTTAGCTACAGTTTTGCTAATTTTCGTTTTTGGCTTCGGTTTTTTGTCTACAATTAGTTTGTAGCAACATCCTAATTTTAGCTTTTATCAACAATTTTGCTACATTTACCTTTAAGCAACTGTTGCTACATTTAGCTTTATGCAGTTGTCAATTTTAGCTTGTAGCTATGGTTTTACTTGTTTTTGCTTTTACTACTGTTTTGCAAAATTTAGCTCTCAGCTCCAACTTTGCTCATTTTCACTTTCAGTAACAGTTTTGCTAGTGTTGTCTTTTCATTACGGTTTTGCAAAATTTTGCTTTTGACTATGGTTTTGCTCATTTTAGCATTTAGCTACTGTTTTGCTCATTTTACTACATTTCTGCTTGTTTTAACTATGACAATTCAGTGTCAGCTTCTTCAAAAAATTTTCGGCAAAGTCCTTTAACACTCAGCATTCACACTACATTTAAGCTGAAAATGCAGCTATTTCTAGTTACATAGCTGAAATCTCTATTACTACTTGCATTCTTAAAACTTTGTATGTCACAATCAGATACATTTTTCTTCTCTTAGCTTACAGTGAAAAGAACCATGTTTCAGCTGCAGGATGTTTTTTTCAAGAATTGAGGTATATTTGTATATTTGATTTTCCACCTATCTCTGTTAGGACTGTAGTAATCAGGGTCAAAACAAATAACCAGGGTAGAAATTTTGTACGGAAAACAGTCTTAGTAGAGAATCAGGGGTAAAAGAAATGCTAAAGGCTCAGGGTAGCAGAGCTGGACGGCAGCAGTAGGTAACAGTTGCCACCTCTTACATATGCATCCTAAGTGTATGATTACAAAAAGATATTTACATATTTTCACTAGTGATTATACATTCAATAGATGTGTTTTACCTATACTACTATGAATCTTTTCCTACAAACCTTAATGAATATCAACAATTCTATCAGTCCCGGTTTGTTCAGTGTAGGCTAAGGTCTGACGTACAGGGTAAATTAGACAAAACAAGTCATGTGTTCCTTAAGCCTGTGTCTCACTGGGTTGTGACTGTAGGAGAGTAGTTGGCAAGTCAAAATTGTGAGAAAATTACAAGATAATAGGCAAATGCGTAGTAGAATTCTCACTGAATTTTGAGTATTTGCAACCCAGCGAGCATTGGGCTGCATTTTGCACGACTAATTCTGGCTTGCAAAACTTTATTCTATGTCGTGCACATTATCCCATTGCCTACACCCACCTACATCATACCTGCCTCAGCCCATTTTGTACCCACTTTGCCAGCCACCCCCACATTTATGAGCTGATTTACTGGAGTACTCTTTTGAAAAATAAGAAAAAGAACAAAAAGTCAGATTTGGACCAGATTATTGATTTATCTTCATTCCAGCAACATAAACCTCCATGTTTATTCACTTCTAAAACAGGTGAGAAAAACACTGTTGTGTTTTACAGCAATGAAAATTCAACTTCTAATTTTGTTGGAGTGGTGATACCCTCCTCCAATATAAGTAAAATCCCTACACACATTGAGAAAACACGTAAAGTGAGTAGAATTTTGAAAAATAAAAAATTAATTATCCTCTGGGATCAACAAAAGTACTTACCTTCCTACCTACTTAGCTACCTACCTACTTAACTTAACTGTGAGAAGTTGAATAAGCTTCATTTCCTTATTAAATGATGAACAGAAATAGTAATAGTAGTAAACTCAGCAAAAGGTTATTTAAAGTGGAGCAATGCAACAATTAACCTAACATGTTAAAACCAAGACAAACCTGACCTAAACTAGAATATAAGTCTAAAAATCAAACTAAAACCAAAGGTTTATAGCAAGAAAAGGTAGAAGTGTTAACCACAGGGCTGTGAGGTTTACTTGTGAAGATTTAGAGAGAAATGCTGTGAACTCTGATCAGCTGAAAGGTGTTGAAGGATGAAGCTGTTTTTATCTCTCTGATAATAGTCTCAGGCAAACATCAGAGCTGTTTCTGTTTCACATGAACAAATCAAAATGGGTCATTTAGATTGAATGTCCTATCATTTACTGCTGAGGGAAAGGCTCAGTATAGCAATTTATGTGTCCATCCATTCATCAGTCACTCATTCATCCATCCAGTCATTCATTCATAAGACCTACCATCCATCCATAAAACCATTCATCTATCTTTTTATTGTTTTTCTATTCACCCATCCATCCAGTCATTCATCTATCCATTCATCACCAAGGTATTCACCTATCTATTCATTCATCACTACTTTCATTCATCCATCCAAACATTTGTACATCCATCTATTATCCATCAATCCATCCATTATCAGTCTATCCATTCATCAATGTATTCACCCATCCATCTATTAATCATCTAGTCATCTGTTCATCCATCCACCAGTTCTTTCATCCTTCTATCCATCCATCCATCTAACATTCCAGCCATCCATCCTTACACCCACCCATCCATCCATCCATCCATCCATCATTTATCCATAAAACCCTGCATCCATCCATTTTAACTCACCATCCATCCATAAACTGTTCATCCATCCTTTCATCATTTATCCATTCTCCCATTCATCTTATCCCTCATCCATCCATTCATCTCTTATTTCCCCTATCCATTCATTCATTCATTATCCATCCATCCATCCATTTGTTTAACCATCATTCACCTATCCATACATCTGCTTATTCATTCATTTGTGCATGCATCCATTTGTCCATCCAGTCATTCACCTATTCATTCTTACATTAATCCATCCATCCATCCATCCATTCATCCATTATTCATTTATGGATCCCCACCCCACTCCAACTACCACCACCATCCCTGGATGACAGAGTTCCTCACCTTATCTCATCCTACAAAGGAAACCCATTTTAGCCATTTGTTTCAGCAAAACATGGCTTCAAGAGTAGGCTCAGCTCCTTCTTCACCACGACAGATAGGAGCAATGTCTTCAGTACTGCAGAGCAAAACTGATCTGGTGGTCTTTCTCCTGCTCCATCCTGCCGTTGTCAGGATTGGGCTTTTCTTTGAGTTTCTTTTTTGTATTTAGGGTTATTGTTTTTTCATGTTTCTTTCTAGGTTATCCTATGTTCACTTTAACAGTTTCTTTTGTATTAGGTTTATTGTTTCTTTTATTTTGCTATTCGATTGTCTTCATGTTTAGTTTTGTCTTTGTTCAGTTTTTGCTACTTGTGTCTTTTGTATTCCTGTCATCATTCACTTGTTTGCCTGTCACGCCCATCTTCACCTGCCCAAAGTTTGTAGTCACTCACCTGTGCCCACTTCTCCTAATTTCCTGGTCATTTCCCTCACTTGTCACTGGATCGTTGTTACTCCCATGTGCTGGCTGTTTTCCCCTCGTGTCTCGCCCTCGTGTTTTTGCATCCTGGTTTTAGTAAGTTTTTTGTTATTTAGTTTTATTGCTGCCACATCAGCCTGTTGGTTTTGTTTTTTTTATTTAAATAAATTAGTTTTTCTTTAAGCTCTCAGTATGAGTCTGCATTTTGGGTCTGCCTCATTCTCCAAACCTGACAGCCATCAGTCATGAACAAGAAACTTGAACCCCTCCGCTTGAAGCAGAGACACCCTGACCTAGACGGAGCATTCCACCTTTTTCTTGTTGAGAACCATGGCCTCAGATTTCGAGGAGCTGACTCAGCTGCTTTACACTCGACTGCAAACTTCCCTAGTGCTCGCTGAAGGTCTTGGCCTGAAGACGCCAACAAAATCTAATTTTTGTATTTAAACAAATACCATTTTATCTTAGCTACACAGTTCTATAAAGACACCCAAAAAGATATGATCACTGAACCTTTTATAAAAAGGTCCAGTTGTGTCCAGTCAGCCTGTCTGAGCATCACAGGAGCACCCAGCAGTGTCAGGTCAATGGTCACACAGCTAGCTACTGCCCTGCAGAAACAGTACATTGTTACTGAAACAGATAAGTCTCAAATTTGGCAACAATTTTTGTATAAACTGAAAGACAAAGACGCTTCCTGACTTTCATTGCTGTCATCCTCCTGCCAAACCGCCACCACCCCCTCACATGTCCTCCAGAGGAAATACTGAGGGAAGGTGGAATGCCAGCTCCCATTAGAAAAAGGATTTCAAAAGCTCCCTGACAGGAACACTAGGGAGGGAAGGAAAAAAAAAAGCTTTGCATAAGCATATTTTTTTCTCCGTAACCACTGGTGTGGCTGGCAGCAGGTTAGAGAAGCAAAAGTGTCTCATTTAAACTCTAAGCTGCCCGTATAAAATTTACAGTAACTCCTGAATGGCTTTTACACCTCAACACACCAGGCTGAAGTTGATAGACTGACTCGGGAGGTGGATTTGTCCCCCAGGAAGCAAAACTGAAAGCGGTTTTGATCAAAAGCACTTTGGTTTTCCCATTAATCCATTCAGTGCAGGTTCTGCACAATATGTGTCACACAGAAGAGGAAAAAGGAGCGTGATGATATTTGTGTCTGAGTTTCAAACCAAGAACGCTGCTGATTGGGAGGCTGAGAGGCAGTTGCTTGGTAACCATGTTTTATGATGCCAGCCATACTTGTTGTAATGAAAAATTTAAACTCCTCACCGCTGAACTGTTCTCAGGGACCTTAACATGAGGTTTAGGTGGTGCTTTGAGACTTACGGATCGGGGATGGAAATCAAGCAGGTAAATAAAAGTGGACAGGAAGCTGAATATAAAAACACACACAGCAGTAGACTTTTCTGTTTCCCCTTTAACTGGGATTCTTTTTACTGCATCACCTAATGAGGAGGAGCTCTAACTTAGTTCATTATTGCCCACTGCCAAAAGGCAAAATCCCCAATACATATTATTACTGTTAACAGATTGCACAGGTTTTTCAAACATTTGCAGTCACCTTTGATAGCAAAACATATCATGAACTACTAATCTAATGTAAAATTTTCAGGAAATAATCATTGGATGTAAATCTACAACTAATTAACTTTAAATTTCAGCCTAATTTAGGATGGCTGCAACAGTAAACTCAACTTAGAAAAACAAAGAAAATAGCTATTATCTAGTTAATTTTATAGATATTGTCCTAAAATTAGGTGTAGCTGCAGCTGAGAGTAATTCTCTCACTGTACACAATCTCTCTGCATATATCAAAATACCAGCATTAACCGATGGAGTCAAACCTGTTTGTTTGCAAAACACTGTACATTTCAAAACACTTGACTTTTGAGTCAATGCAATTAAAGATGGCCTCTACAGCTAATCAACATAGGTCTTTAATTTAAAAGACAGAAGATAATATTTGTTCATAGTTTCCTCTTTTGTTACCAAGCAGGAATTAGTTTTTATTAATGTTTCTAAACCGTTGTTGTCACAGTAAACATGACTGAGGATGCATCATTCAGAAGGTTGCATTCAGAGTTATTGACAACTCCTAAACTGTGGAACGAACTCCCCCCTCCATCTCAGACAGGCCTCTTCATTGTCTGCTTTTTAAACTCTTC
>JAOXNZ010000064.1:6850359-6865953 GCA_028566095.1 Kryptolebias brasiliensis | reverse complement strand
GTAAGAGACTCTTACTGTTTTTTTAAATCATAGTGCAGGCCAAATATATAGGACTGAATGTGTATTACCAAAAAATAAAATAAATTCAATGTCAAGCAATATTTGAAGGAATACTTTTGGTGAAACCTAAAAATAACATGTACAATCTCATGCGATATCTTGAGATCTGTGTTATCACTAGGAGTAAGTTTTGTTAAAAGCCTTTTAGCCACTACAACATCAAATCTTAGTAGTTATTGCTACTTTTACATTTTATTAAAATTTGTCCTTGAGATAATTTGCTAATAGACAGACAGGGTTGACTCCAAAAGTTCTTGTGTGATCTGTTAGCACTCAGAGTAAGTGTTGGGGATGACTCTCAGCTACTACCACATCAAAGTTTAGCTTAACATCTGTAGAAGTGACAGCCATTTTTGTGTTTTCTCAGGTTAATTAACTGTGGAAATCACTATTAATCAAGCCGATGCCAAAAGTTAATCAGTTGTCAATGTGCATAAATGATTACTTTCTGAGTTCATGAGATATTTTGCTAATGACAGAGACAAACATATACATACACAGACAATGCAAAAACATTATCGCCTTTTACCTGTTGGTAGTGGGCAATTATAAAGGTAATAAAGGCAAGTGGTTATTATTAAACAAGATTATAGGTCACGTTTACTTTTAATCAGTCTAACTTCTAGAGTAATGTAACAAAACAAGAAATTGCCTGCAAAACTGGAACTGCTTATATTAATACAAATATTAAAATATATATATTCTAGTGAGGAATGACTTCCTGGTGTTCATTTTGAAATTTGACAGTTACAGCACCCTACAATGGAAGCTTCTGTTCTCGTTTGACCTGTGTGGTTAATTAGCGCATGTTTCTGTGGGTTAAGCATGGCAGATTAACTTTCATAATGGGGTGAGTTACCAAATACCTCCCTATGCATCACTGGAGTCATTCTATATGCACTGTAAACTAAATTCAAGGTGCTACGTTGATGACAAGGCTCATTAAAGTCAACTTGTAAAATGTTTCACTGGACATACTGTGAACCACACCACTGTCAAACAAATGTATATTAATGTTTATGTCTTTCTCTTCCAAAACTGTTACCAAAACAATATAAGACAACTATTAATATTAAATGTATCCATAGTTGTATCATTTTAGTCTGAAATCTTTGTGCAGTTATGCTGGGATGAAAATGTAATTCTGTTAAACTTTAGAACATATAATTGAGATTTAATAAACCATTGTATTGGTTTAGTCAGTCATGTTTATTACAGTGATTCAAGTTCATTCATGTAGATGATGTGTTTTTTACCAACCCCTGGACTTAGGCAGGGAGCTCCAGAAGTTTCTGTGCTTGGACTAATATTTTTCATATTTGGTATTGGCCCAAGCCATTCAAAGAGTTCTACAATGAACTGTTAATAACCAAACGACATTTTAAAGACATTATTGTTCCATACTTTTCAAGAGGAGCTCTTCACTATCAGACAGTAAACCTATTTAAGATTAGACTATCTGGAAGTAGAATGAAAGCTACTATAGGGCTCCTTTCTTGTGTAAACAGCTCCAAGCCTGGGCAGATATAAACTCTGTGTCGAAAATTAGATTTAAACCTTCCTTTTTGATGAAACATAGATAATAAAGGTTTTGATCATCTCTTAGTTGTGCTGCTAGGGGAGGTATGTGACTGGGCTGCAACTGTTGGAGACTAGTTGACAACTCCAAATTGGGAGAAAATACACTAATTTTTAGTTGCAGGCTAACTGACTTTTGACTGTTTGCGTCAAGTGAGCCTTGCGGCTACATTTTGGACGACTACTTTTTGTGTTTACACAGTGTGCAAACCTGTATTTTTTGGCCATGCACACTATTTCATTGCCCACCTTCACCCACATCATACCCATCCTGGCCCGCCTTGTACCCACCTTGGCATTTGCCCCCACATCTACGGTTTAATCTGCTAGAGTACACTTTAGAAATAAAGCTAAGCAGATTTTTTTTATTATTATTTAGTTATCTATCATCAGTGTGGTTAGACCTGGGCATTCAAGGTTGTAGTCTCAGATATTATTGGCCAACAGGAAAGCTCCTGTGCAGGTGTCAAAATAAAGCCTTAAAGCTGTAAAATTACAAAAAAATTAAACTAAGAAGGATTTGAGGAACTCTGACAAGTCTTTATGACATCAATAAAAGCATAAAACATCCAAGGGGTGAATACTTGTTATAGACTTACCTGCAGGATTTCTTCTGCAGTACTTGACTGTTAAATAGTCAAGTACCAAACTATCACATGAACCAGTGGAAGGATTATCATTGGAACTTTTTGGGTACAACCACTGGATGTACATCTACAACTGATTACCTTTTGGAGCCAATCCAATCCAATAAGGCTGCCACAGCCAGCTGGCGTTAAAAACCACAAAAATGACTATATCTCAATCAATTTACAGATGTTGTGGTGTAATTTGGTGTGGTTGTAGCTGAGAGTCATTCACAGCACATGCTGCAAGTGCTACCTGTTGTGCAAGATCTTTGCTTAAAACCTTAACTCTAACTATCAGAGTTTGTCTGTTAGCAAAATATCTCACAAACAATTGGACAGATTTTAATGTAACTCTGAAAGTAATTATTGAATGTGAATCTCCAAACGATTAACATTTGGACTCAACCTTTTAAGGAAACTCTGAAAGCACTATAAAAATCTGTCAATTTTACAAACATTGATCAGATATTTGGTGTAGTAGTAGTTGTGAGTAATCCCTATTTTACATTCTGAGTTCTAATTGAATGCACAATACTTGTGTTTAAAATTTTGCCATTAATTTTGACTAAACAAAGATGACCTCAAGTCTTTGTAAAACAGTAATAATATTTTACAGACGTGTTAGTATGCAGTACAGTGAGCATGTGGTGAATTTTGCATCAACCAGAGAAAAAGGGGGTCATTCAGGGGGATGAAATATTAACACCTGCTCATACATATAAGTGTGAGCAGATTTTAGAGTAAGTTTCTGGCTGTTTGGAGCTTGATGGGTCCAGGTAGTGAGAACAGCGGAGCATTTTGATTCAAGGCCTGGCGGAACATTGCACCCAGGGATTTTTGTTGGGCGGGGAGGCCTGAGAGTGGGCGGCAAAGGGTCCTCTTACAGATCACTACTGCTTAACACAATAAAGGACCTTCGCTGTGATACCGCACCAGCTCTGGTGATGTGAAGGACACAGACATCATCCCAAACAGCCCTGACACATCCTGATATCAGAACACAGCAGACCTTTCTTGCCAGAATAAAAAATATATGCATAAGGCCATCTCAGCAGTCCTACAGACCTGCTCAAGGATCAATATCATCTGTATGTATGGGCTGCAGTGCCCCCTCTCTCTGCCCCAAAGATTCATATTCAGCACTTTTCAATGGAAACACAAGTACATCTCTGCGTTTTTATTTATTCATCACTTTTCTAAAGGAGATCAGATAGGTGATGAAGATATTTTGCTCTCATCCTGTGTGATTTAATTTCACCTTGTCATTATTATCGCCCACTCCCAAAGTTGTAGCTATGTTTTTGTCCTGGATTTGTGTGTGCATGTTTGTTTGTAATGTTACCAAAATGTCTCATGCATCACAAGACAGATTTTAATAAAACTTTCAGAAAATAATCACTGGACGTGTCTCTACAAAAAATTGAATTGTGAAGTCAACCTAATTCTAGATGGCCATGATAAAACACAAAATGGCTATAACTCAGCCAATTCTGCAGTGATTGAAAAAGTAATTATTGGTTCTATATCTATAACTGATTAACTTTTGGAGTCAACACAATTAAAGATGGCCACCAACGCTAATCAACGTAAGCCTATACAAAACACAGCTATGCATCATTGAACTTTAAAGATGTCAAACAAACATTTGGTGTGATTATGCAAAACATTGCAATATTTTATGAGAGTGCTCATAACGTTATTTTCAAGGTTTGAACAAAACAGCTACAGCTCCTCATAAAAGGCAGAAGGCGAGTTGCAATACTTCAAGGAATGATAGGCCTTTAATTTTACTCAGCCTTATGTGTCGAGGTAATCAGAGGGTTTGAAGGTAGATGAGTAGTGGATGGTGCTTTTTATAGCAGAGGACACCTTCAGCAGAGTTTCTGTCCACAGATTAGCTGCCAAAATGATCCTGCTAAAAGCTCTGATGCAGGACTTGAACAAACGTGTTTTTTCAGTGTAATTGCTTCTGTGCAACATAGAAAATTGCTCTGGGTCTCTTGGCTGCATAAAAGCAGAATACATGAACTAAACTGGAAAACAAATTTGGTGCATAGAAAAATGTGATTCTCTCTGGATGTTTTTTTTTTTTTTCTGTAGCAAATATCCATCATATCTGAAGCACATGGAGTCTTTGAGATCACTAAATGTGACAGGAAAGCACCAGGGGAGGGGGTTATTTGTGTGCTCTCGTGTGGTGTTTCCATCAGAAAGTGAAGACGACATGTTGAGAGGCCACATTTATAAACTTGTGACCAGAACTTTTGGAGGGAAAACAAAATTGTGTACATGTTGAAACAAACTGTCATCTTCTCATCTGTTAGCTTCAGAAATATAAATTTACATTAAAAAAATCAAAAGTCTAGCATTGCTTGAGGGAATGAATATCTACCAGCAATTTTCATACCAGACATTTAAACTAAGATGATCTTACGTCAAGCAGTGAGGGAGTTATAGACGTTTAAGTCAAAACTTGAAGATAACATTTATGCAAGATCTCAAACAATATTGCGAGATCTTGCAAGGTGTGTACTGCTTAGCATTCAGTAAAAGATGGGGAATCTCTCTCAGTTACTACTACATCAAACTTTAGCTCATTATTTGTAAAATTGACTGAGTTGTAACCATTTTATGTTTCCTAAGGTCACTTGGCTGTAGTTGGGCATCTTGAATCAGATTGACTTCACAACCTGATCACTTGTAAAACTGCATTCACTGATTATTTTCTGGGGGTTTCAATATAATCTGCCCAGTGGTTCGTGAGATCTTTTGCTATTACAACAGAAAAAAACACTTGTACACACACACAAAGGCAATTACATTATCACTTGCCTTTTGTGTTTCGCAGTGGGCAATAATCAAACCAAAGAGAAAAGTGGAAGGGGTTATTCACAGTAATGAGTCTATAAATAAATCCACAGAAAACTCTCTGATTTCTGTCATCTCCTTTCAATATTTTGGTAAAGCCTTCAATATATTTATGGTGTGTGGGGGTTTCCCTTTTGTTCAGTGTGTTGTAAAAGGTTTGCAGATTTCCAAAGACAAGACAAAGACACAAGTGTGGGAGTTAATCTCTCTCAAAGAAACCACTGATTCTGAGCAGTTTAAACTGTGTTGTATGGAGTCCAGGATTTTTCGATTTTATTAAAAGGAGAAATATTCTCACATATTTTACAAGCTGACATCATTCGCTTTTACTAAATTGTGATTGCGTTGCTGAGGTAACAGGTCCAGGAGGGAAATCCAGAAATCCTCCTCAGCAGAAACACTCTCCAGCTTCTCCTGGTGGATCCCAAGTTGTTCCCAGCCCAAAGAGGGTAGAAAATCCCTCTACTGAGTTCTGGGACTGCCTTGGGTTTCCTCCCAGTGGGAGATACACAGAAAACCTCCAGAGGTAAGCCTCCAGGAGGGAACCTAATCAGATACCCGAACCACCTCAACTTTTCAATGTGGAGGAGCAGCAGCTCACTCCGGGCTCTTCACCTTATCTCTAAAGAAAAGGAAGCTCATTTCAGCTAGTTGTATCAAGGATCTTATTCCTTCAGTCAGTATAGTTATTTCACAATCATAGGTAATGGTTGGAGCATAGATAGACCAGTAAATTGAAAGCAAGCTTCATCTTTCAGCTCAGCTCCTCCTTCTCAAAAAAGACCGGCGCAACACCCTCATTACTGTGGAGAAGCCCTGATTCATGGATCCATCTCATGAACAACACTACCAGATACCTGAACTATTCTGCTGTCTTCAGCTACATTGAAAATGGTAACAGGTGGACATGATCTTCTCACAGAGTTATCATCAGTGGCTTTTTCAAGGTGACCACTTCATAAAAAGATGGACTTAGTTCAACAAAATAAGATGTCCAACACCTGCACATTTATGCAGAGATAAAACTGATAATTTAATTGTGAAATCTTTTGAAAAATATGAAAAATAATAATTTTTATGTGTGCATTTATCTTATAAGAAATTAGTCAAAATATTTAACAAATTTTATTATTGTTTTGTCATTACAGGAGGCTTTTAAGCAGCGATCCAGAGCAACGGGAAAGAACAATCCCTTCCTTACCTTGCTAGGAGCCTAAATGTCTGAACAGTGCTTAGACTCTCCTTTCTGATAACAGCAGAGAGACCTTGGTGCGGTCTATGTTTTTCGTTTAGTTCATTTGTGTTTGTCTCCCGTGAAGATCTGTTCTCCTCGTCTCGTCATTAATTACGAGTAAAAGAAATCTAACAAAAGTTGAAGAATAACTTTTTGTAACTTTAAGAGATAAGTCTAGAAACAAATCGCTCATTAGATGCCCTGTCATCTTCAAGTTCCTGCCTACATCAGCTGACAGCTCCAGACCTTCCTCAACGTCATCACCGCAACCTCAGGTGACATTGGACAAAACACTGACCTCTGACCCTCAATGAGTCTTGACCTGCCATTCATTTCAGCATTATGAACATCCTCCTGACCCAAATTCCAAAGAGAACTATTTAAAACTGAAAATTGATTAACTCACAGAAGAATATTATTTCTCAAATTTTCATTGTTAATTTGACTTTTGTTGTGTTGATTTTGTTTACTTGTGATTTTATTTTGATTTATTTTAATTCTGTAATAAAATCTTTAAAGGCAAATTTGGTCCTTTTTATATTGGTGACATATTATGAAGATTTCCTGTAATGAACAGATTTAGCCCTCAGCTGTTGGGATCTGATAAACAATAAGGAGAAATAAATCAAGTAACCTAAATATTAGTGACTGATAAATTTGATCTGATGCCCCAATTTTAAAAAGAGCTTAAAACAGTAGCAAAGTACGTATTGTCCTTCTTTAGTCTACTGTCATAGTCATACTGTTAAAACCTTAAAAAACAAAAATAAAAAACATTCAGAAGAAAAAGATTTGTTTTGATAGGTGTGCTTCATTACTACAAAATAAATCTTTAAAAAAATAGGTGGGTTGGATTTAGGTTTTTATAGGTCCCTTATTCAATCAGAATCTCAGACCTTTTACTGACAAAGAAAAAACAGCTCATAACTTCGGTTCTGATGCAGCTGCACTGGTTACCAGTTGGATCTGTTTAAAAAACTTTCATTGTTTATCTTCACAATATCTTACTGATATGTTCATCTGTTTTTCTACTAATAAGTCATTTAGAATGTAATTACTTCCATTTCCTGACTTTTTCTTTTAAATGACAGGTTGTATGATGGCTCCTCTCAGACTCATGAAGACAATATTTGGTTCCAGATTAAATCTTACTACAGCACTCGTAATTTCAAACTGGACTTAAAGTGAAACCTATCAGTGTTTATTGAATTAATTTAAGTGTCTGAAAACAAAATGCAAAAATTGAAATAACCCCTCTGTTTTGCATGGCCAACGTACATCTGATTGATTTATTTTGTATCAGAGTAATTGCTCTGGCTTTTCAGAGTTTGCTTTGTGGAATGCATTTGATCTATAAAACCAGCAGGACACTCCAGGCGAACATGATGCAGATAAACACTTCACTGTCTGATTTATTTGCCATCCATCTCAGTTCTGATTTCAATATGTCCTCTGAGGTTCTGCCCCAGCCCCTTGAGAACCGCAGGAGGTATGTTGGTTTTCTGGCTTTGTTTCAGATGCTGGCATGTTTTGCTCAATTCACTCTGAGGGCAACTCCAACATGAGTGATCTCATACTGGAGATGGGATGCAATCTGTCTTCTCCCAGGGCTCTTTGTCTAATACTGCTAATTAGAGAAAGAGAAAAGGCTTTGTCCTCTCTGTAAACACCCTCTCTCTTCTCCTCTCACTCTCATTCTCTCCACCAATTACTGGATTAGAAGGCACTTTGAGGAGTCACTTAGAAACCCAGGCTTGCACGCACTGTCACTACCAATACAAGGCAAATGGTGACTGGAACACAGCCTCGAAAGGTCTGCTAGTTGGTGAGTAAAGTTGTCCATTAGCTGATTACTGCATTTAACGAAGAACACCAGGCAAATAAAAGCCTTTAATCTTTATTCAGATCTTCTCTTCGAACTACATCACCACAATAAGAACACAATTCTAACTGGACTGTTTGCTACAAAGGCATGACTCGATTCTCCAACGCTGAGTTTTCTTGGAACTGCAGGGAAACCTGAACATGAACCATCCAGATGGTCTATAAGACTTTGCATACGTGGCAAGATACAATTTGGCTCTGCTTCAGTGCTTTTCTTTTCTGCACTGTTTGCTCTCTGCACATAATTTTTTTAGACGTGTAAAAGAATGGGCGTCTCAATCAAAAGGGTGTTTTCCAGCCAACGAAATGCTGCCAGAACTCACCATCTGTTCCTTTTCGGGGGTGGAGGTGGGAGAATTCTGTATTAAAGCAGCTCTGACACCGTTTGCTTGGCTGGCGTCAGGAGAAGTTTCTTCCAGCCAAATGATCAGTCAGATGGCCTCTGCACTGACCTTCTCTGCAGGAAATAAATGGACACTTCAGTTGTTCAGAGATTAGCATTCATTCTGCTGGGATGTATGAAACATTTACAGGTAACAAATGGTTGGAAAATAACGAAGAACATGCCACTTTAATTCATGTAGACAAAGCCTAAGATGTATCGCAATGCAGACAAAGGAAATTCTGCATCATTTTAATGACAGCTCATCTCAGGACCCTACTGTGGGTCACAAAACAGTAAGTTAGGGGTCTTAAGATTATCTCAGGAAATCAAACTGCAGAAAAGGAATTAAACCATCGCATCTTCAACCACACCCTTAGACCAGGGTTAAGTGTGTTCTTTGTATCTGAATGGTTATCCCTGATCAGAATAATGACTGAATGTTTGGTTTAGGAAGTCACAAGTAAGGTACAGGCTGGCACATGTCAATCCAAATCTCATCTCCTGTGTTTATCCATCCATCCATCCATTTTCTTTACCTGCTTTTTCCATTCCCGGTCGTGGGGAGCCGTCACTGTGTGAGAGGCGGGGGGCAAGGTCGCAAGTCCATCGCAGGGTCACATAGAGTATGAGAGTAATGAGATAAACAACCATTCACACTCTCACTCACACCTAGGAAGAGCTCACACCTGTAAGAGTTACCAATTAATCTAACATGCATGTTTTTGGTCTGTGGGAGGAAACCGGAGTACCCGGAGTTTACCCACGTGTGCACAGGGAGAACATGTAAACTCCACCCAGAAAGGCCCCAGGCCGGGATGCAATCCTCTTGCTGGGAGGCGACAGATCTAACCACTACGCCGCTGTTCCACCCCTGTGTTTATCCCTGGAGTTAAAATGTGAAGTTTTTCAAATTAGTAGGATTGGTCTCTTTGCTTCTTTATGACAGATACTTGATCTGTTTGAAACATTTCAGTACATGTTAACAAGCTTGTACTACTTGTTTTTTATGCCTGTAATACTGGTGGTGCTTGTAGAGCTTAGTGTTTTCTGAGGTGGCACTCTGTTCTACTATATTTAATTGATAACTTTTCTGACATGAGCAGATAAATAATGCTCAGTAGATGCATTCCTAAATTAAATCACGAAAGACTACACTGAATTTGGGGTTGATTGTACAGTCAGTTTATGCTGTACTTGCAAAACAACTTCAACTGACCAAAGTTACCAAGCTACAAAATGGCAAGCATTCCTTCAAGGATTGCATATCGCCCGCTGTTTTTCATACCAAAGTTTTAAACTAAGATCATGTTGTGTTGAAAAATAATGGCATTATGGTCATTTTGGTCAAAACTTGAAATGAATGTTATGTGCTAATGGGAATGACTCTCAGCTATGATTACATCATATTTTAGCTATATATCAGTAAAACTGTTATAGCCATTTTTATGTTGGCTAAGACAGATTAGCTGTGGCAGACATCTTGAATTGGGTTGATTTCAAAAGTTAATCAATTGCAGATGTACATCCAATAATAACTGTCTAAAATTTTAATTAAAATCTATTTACTTGTTCTGAATATATTTTGATAACAGACAAACATCAATGACCACAACAAAGAATGCCAGAGTTTTACGCAAAGATCTCAGGTATGTAATGAAGATGGTGCTCAGCTACTACCATGTCAAATTTTAGCTCAATGTCTGTCAAATTGACTCAGAGTCAGAGCATTTTTTGTGTTGACCAAGGTCAAATAGCTCTGGTTGTCTTTTTGAATTAGGTTAACTCCAAAAGGTAAAAAGCTGTAGATACACATCCAATGGATTCTTTGTGAGAGTTTCATTAAAATCCTTCAATGAGCGAATTATGACCACTTTACAAAGTTACAAAAAAGTCTGCGTCCTTGGACAAAGAATATAACGAAATGAAGGGTGGTTTAAAACCTTTGCACAGTAGTTTTAAAATCATTTGAATAGCCCAATACATTGAGAGGTGCCATTACTCATCAACAGGTGAACTGCTGTTGAAAGGTAAGGCTTGTTAAGATTAACACCTCTCCTAATCACGATGGCACCTGCTGTTCAGATAAAAGATGGCCCATCCTGAACCATTAAGCTCTGCGATGAGAGGAGTGTTTCCCTCGACAACAATCTGAACTACTGAGAGATGAAACAGAACAGAACCCAGCATGGAGCAGCAGGCGTTCCCTGGTGGCTGCATCTATAGTTATGCAAATTCAAAACCTGTGAGTAAAGCCACGATGACTCACTAACGGGACAATTTTCTCAGAGATGAATCCTTCAGCAGAGAGGAGCATTGATTTTCAGCCTCTCAGCTTATTAATGTCATTTTCTCTTCGCTTTTTCAACAAGGCAAACCGTAGAATTTCCCACAGATCTTAGTAAATGCACTCTAACTTTTGCCTGAATAAGTTGTGAGCCTAATTCACAGCAAATCAAGCCTCCTTTGAAGAGGGAAGGTCTATTCCTGTAAAACGCTACCCCCCAACCCTTCTGCTTGTTAGCCAGCCTGAGCCTTGACAGCATTTAATTGATTAAAGTATAAATGCCTTCGAAGTCTCAGTTGCACCAAGTGATGCAGTGCACAGACGCTGTATGGATCGCGAGAAGCAGCAGTAAACCCAAAGTGTCTGAAATGACTTCAAAGTGCAAGAGAATGCGATGTTGATTATCTAATTGTGTGCATGTTTACTCCACAAAGTCTCAACGACTTCAGCTTTTCTGCAGCACTTCAGTAGTTAGAAGCACATTTATGTTCCCTCAAAGTGTGTGCACATATGATTGGTGTCTTTCTAAACTCGTTTCCAAAAAAATATGTTTGTCTGTCTTCATTTGATCTGCCACCATTGTTGTGTTTATTTGTGCTTCACACTGTGAGAAGAAGCTTGTTAGCTGTGATAGTTTTTTGGTCTCGGTTCAGACGTTGTGTTTCTTGACAGCTCATCAGCTGACGAGCGGCTCCTCCATAAATGGATGTAAATTATACATGTTTTAGGCCAGTGTAAAGTGAAGATACAAGGGGCTCTCAAGTGCTAATCTGCCAGCGAAAATGATTGAAAGGTTTCATCTTTTATTGATTAACAACAGTTACTGAAAGTTTCGAACCTGTAATGTCTTTTTTTTTTACATTAAATAATAAAAAAAACACTTAAATGACAAAAGAAATTGATTGCTTGTGAGTCAATCAATTTTGAATTTTTAAAAACACACAGACTTTTAATTTAATGACTTTTGGGGGACATTACAGTGATGTAACAGATGCCTCACCCCATTTCTAACCCAAAAGTACCCAAAACCAAATCATAACTGAATTTTTACCCTGAAACCATTTTGTTTTTAAAGAAGGTTCCCTTTATATGATCACATCTCAGCTTTTAGTCTTTACTGTGCCATAAAAAAAAATCCATAATTTTCCCCTTCCAACTAAATTCTGCCATCTTAATACAGCTCCAGTCTCAAAAGGTTCATAGCTGTTTATGTGAACGCTATTTTATAAACCTTTACATTACTTTTTGTTTCACATTACACAGTTATTTAGACAGAAATATGAAACTCCTGCTGGAAGTGTCTGTAGGCTGCGCAGAAAGTGCTACAGCAAGCTGCTGTTGCCACTGTTTGTGCTTGTAAATAACCACAGTATTCTATGCAAATGTGTCATTTGAAGCTGACATGGGTGAAAAGGTTTATAGAGGAATATTTTCATTAACTGCTGTCAAGTTTTTTAAGCAGGGGTTCTAAGGGTAGTACTTCAATGAGTTGCAAAAGTTGAACTACTAATTGGCGACTGGCTTCCTGCTGGCTTCAAAATTTCTTAGAAAACTGATCTGAATCTACCTATCGTCATTTAAAAGTGTAATCTAGTATATTAAATTAGAAATAAGAATGCATCTGCCAATGTGGGTTTAAAGCAGACTAAGGCAGGTACAATGTGGGCAACTAAATAACGCGCACGTCCTAGAATACATAATAAAAAGTCCTCCCATATGGCCTCAGTGAATTTCTCCCATGCTGAATTTTTTTCTTCCACAACCACAGAAGCTGCAGTCCTGTACCAGTCAGCTGCTTCAAGAGTCCTCCAGGACAGCTTCCATCACCACTGGTGTCCACCAACAAGTCCTGTTTCCACTTAAACAGGCACCAGTGACCTTCTAGCCACAGCTACAGGAAGCATCATGTCCAGTAGAGGCCCAGGACCTGGTCCATTCGGATTCCATGTTCCAGATTTCCCCACAGAAGTGCAAAAAAACTTTCCCAGAGGTGTGAATTCCCCCCGACAGAGGCCTCAGGCAGACAATCCCAGTTCATTTGTTTAGCTATACCAGCCCTGTCCGGCAGCCTTCCCTTCCACAGGATCCAACTCACCACCTCTTTGCCATTGCAGTCACAAACAGAACTTGCAGGTTTATTTTTTATACGCTTCATTTAAATCCCTTGAACCAACACAGTTGATTTTAGTTTAACTTATAAACTGAGTTATATTATTACCTTTGAAACCAAGTAATTGTACCAGTGATGAATCCTGTGTGACTTCAAGAGGGGATCACACTGTTTCACACAGACAGAGGCCAACCAGAATCATAAATTTATATTGTTTTAAGGTCATAAAATTAAAAGACTGAGGATATTTGATGTTGTGAAGCCAACCCATGACTCTTTGGACTCTGGGACTTTTGCCGGACAAAAGAACAACATGGGACAACCAGAACAACTCAGACTTGATTAAGTAAATATGCGAAAAATCTCATGACACGACTGAAGGGGGCGAGTGCTGGCAGGACATGTGTGCAGAAAATCTTTACACTGATTACCAAACGGTGCTTCATAAAGAATATAGATAATTAGCTTCAAAAGCAGCAGTTGCCAATTGTTATTTATGTAATTCCTGACAATCTTAGTTAACAGATGCAATTTCCCTTTAATTCATATGCGTTCATGCCAGACGCTTTGTGAGCTTCGGCTGGCAGTCAGACTCCTGTTTATGTTTCTAATCAGCGGAACTCATTTCTCAGGAAAATTACAGAGGACTCGACCCTCTTGACAAAGCTGTCGAACAATTTTTCACATCAAGCTCATTTCTGGGTTGTATTCTGCCACCGCCTGAACTGCCCATTTGATAAGATATAAAGAATGTTTATGTTGCTTTAAAAGACACATTCTGATGCTTTGTTTTCATTTTCACTTTTTAAAAATTTTTTTTACTAAGTTTGAGCTTTCAAAGATTATGATGCATGGCTGAGGTTGTCTCTATTAGATTATAAAGCTTGTGGATTTATCCTGCTCAGATTAGAGCAAAAATAATTTGTAAAAGAGGTGGAAGAGAGATGCTTTTTCTTGTTTTATTAATGTTTAAGGAGCAGGGACAGGTTAGGGTGCAAGTTTCTGAAAGTGTTTTCACACATGTGGTATGTTGTTTGCACTAGAGTGTAAAAAGTAGACAGCTTTTTACTCAGTTTCAGATTGTAAATATCCACTTAACCTATTAGACACATATATAGTATTAATACCTGAGTGCTAATGTTATCCAGACTGACTTCCTTTTGAATTTAGTTCAGTTAATGAAGCATGGATTCATGCCAGCAGTCCGACTTCAGATAACATTTTGTTGGGTAAAGTTGCTACACTTGGGATGCCTTCTGCACAATCTTACCTAAAGTGCCTAAAGGCCAAACAAAAGGTAAAAAATTCAAACTGTTGTGTTGTTGACGCTGAAGATACCAGGTTGTATCAAGTATCCATATCCCCAGCAGCAACAATATCCCATGGACTCCCAGTTCCTGCATACTGACTAGTTTGGCAAACCTAAGATTAAAGCAGATGTTTTATAACCTTTCATTTTTAACTCAACAGATGACCAGTTAGAGCAGACTGGATCTTATGAAATAGAGACGAAAAATAGTTTATTTGTACCCTTTCATTAAAGAAAGAAAAACCCTTAAAGGTCACTGAAATAATTTGAAACTGACAAAAGTAATAAAAACAAAAAATACCACAAATCAACTAATGAAAATTAGTCATTGCTTTTGACTTTTGTTTCAACTGAATTAACAAATTAATACAAAACTGGCCCTGACAGAAAGGATGGTACCCCTAGGAAAGAAACTAATTCGACCACAGGGACATGTTCATCTAATAAAACTAATAAAACTGGCATTGACAGAAAGGGTGGCATACTTAACTTAATATTTTGTTCCCCAACCTTTGAGGCAATCACTGCAATCAAGTGATTTCTGTAACTCTCTCTGAGTCTTCTGCACCTGTCCCCAGGTCTTTTGGTCGACTCCTCTTGAGCAAACTGCTCCATCTGTCTCAGGTTTGAAGAGTTCCTTCTCCAGACTGCAGGTTTCAGGTCCTTCCACAGATGTTCAACAGGATTTAGATCATGGCTCAGAAGACAACTTCAGAATGGTTCAATGTTTGGTTCTGACCCATTCTTGGTGTTTTTAGTTGTGTGTTTTGGGTCATTGTCCTGTTGGAGGACCCATGACCTGTGACTGAGACCAAATCTTTCTGACTCTGTACAGCACATTTCATTCCAGATTGTCTTGATAGTCTGAAAATTTCTTTGTTCCCTTCAGAGATTCAAGACTCCTTGAGTCAGATGCAGCAAAGAAGCCCCAGAACACAACCGAACTTCCTCCATCATACCAAACAGCCCTGTGAATACTTTTCACCCTTTAAACAGTCAACAACTGATTATAGGACTGAAGACACCTGTGATGCTGATTACAGGACACACCTTAGTCCAACATGTCCCTCTGGTCAAATTAGTTTCTTTCCTAGGGGCAGCATTCTTTTTGTCAAGGCCAGTTTTATTAATTTGTTTTTTAAATAATTTTGTTGAACCAAATTCAAAAGTAATGACTGATTTTTATTAATTGATTATTAGTCATTTATTTCATTTTATTACATTTGTCATTCTCAAGTTCTTTCAGAGACCTT
>JAOXNZ010000064.1:6826569-6840887 GCA_028566095.1 Kryptolebias brasiliensis | reverse complement strand
GGGTAAGACCCTGGGTCCAGAGCTGGTTCATTAACATCTGAAAGCAAGCTGAGGGGGCAAACCCCGTCGAACGACAAGCTCTTTGGGTGACTGAAGATCTCCACCTCCATGGACATGCTTGTCAGCAATCCATTTAAGCGCTCCACCCACTCCACCAGGAGCCACCTTTCCATGTGACCTCTCAGAAAAGTTCTAGGTGACCTTTTTGAAACCAAAAGAGTATGAAACAGTGCTGAGAAGTAAGCAGGTTGTTCGATTACGGTACTAGGTTGCAGGACCATCATTTAGGACGTAGAGTGTATTAATTTCCTGGTCACTTTTGGCCTTGAAATGTTCAATGACTGGTTTGATGTGAGCCCAAACAGCCCTTTCATCATGTCTCAGGGACTGTGATATTGTTGCATAGCTCACAGACCCATGAGTACCATAGGCTACTGCAATATGTATAGTTGCTTGCTGCCTGATGCCACCAAAGTGAAAGGCTTGGATTTCTGTGATTAACTTGCAAGCATAGTTTTCACTAAAATCAATATGACAGACTAGCTCAGTGGTCTGCAAATTCCCTTTAAGGTTTCTAAACTGCCTAATTTGGTGAATACAGTTATAATGTTGACCAGCCAGCTCATCTAGATCTTTCTGGAACACTTCTATCAGCTCCCCACTGGTCCATGTTTTTTCTTTGACTGTTACCTCCACTTTCTGCCACTGATCCCATGCAACACTCTCAGCCGGATTATGTACACTGACCTTAACCTTTTCAAAACAGCATTCGGTGCATTGTCATCTCATGCACAACTCATTTTCTGTCCCGCAGCATATTGATAAAAATAATGTTGAAAGACTTGTTGTTGTTGTTATTAACCCTCTCTTTGAAAGAGTTGTAATCAAAAGCCTGATGTTTTCATGCTGATGGCATACACAGGTGTTGCGGTCACATGATTTTGGTTTGGTTGCTCTGCAGGTTTTTGAGACAATGAATCTCATATTGTTCAGCAGATTTTTGTTTATTTGTTTGATTTATTATTCCCTCACGGCTGCTTTCATAAACACAATATGAAATTTGAAAATTCTTTTTGTCATGACAGAAACGTTTAAATTAAAGTGAATTAAATAAAGGTACAATTTGGTATTAGTACCAGTTATTTAAAGGACAAACAGAAAGAGGCTTTAACCTGGGAATTTAAAATTAGGCTCATAGATACTCTTTGAAATAAAACTCTATGTCATAGTTTAGATTATAGATTAAGTAAGTCCCAAATTACTCTTGGGCTTTATGTAAGAATGTTGATGGATTTGGGAATTTTCAGGCAGTAGTTGCTTTGGCACCCTTCTGCATTTCTTTATGTACACGTACCATACAGTATATAATATTGTAATTGGTCCACATTCTCTCCACATTTCCAGTCATCTGCACATTGGCTCACTTGACCGGTGATAAATATGCTCCTGAATTTTTCAGGGACTATGAAAGGCTTTAGTGACATCTGCAACTTAACTGATGTGTTCCGAGGAGGAGATAAACACAGCAGCATTTGAAGAAAATTGTGCAGTAAGCGTCACAGATTTCAGCATGACAAAATGCACATGTAACAGCTCTTCTCGTGCTGATAAAAACAGCTTGTAGATAAATCCAGTTCCAATTCAGCGAAACACTGAAGACAGCGAGTCGTTTCCCTTTTCAGAGCACAGGCCTGATTCAGTGGAGCAGATGAGAGTCGAGATTGTGGAGGAAAGAGTTAGATTCCACCCAGAGAAAGGTAGCCCTGGAGATTCAGGGGCGAGAATTTGCTGCACGCATCATTTGCTTCTTTAATTTGAGGATCCTAACAGGAAGAGTGTTGCTGTATGGCTGAGCGGTTCCATCCCTCATTAGAAAATGGCTGCTTGTCTCAGTCCATAGGCTCAGTCCTATTACTTCCACTGTTGCAGCACAGGTTATTATAAAGCCCTGCAACTTATCACAACAGAAGTGTTGATTAAGAGTGACTGCTACTGTTATCATCCTGAAAGTTTGATAGGGAGTAGGTTTTTGTGTGATTTAAAGTAGAAGTGTGCTGACTAGAAGTTAAGAAGCCTGAGTCACTCTGCAGTGTGAACCATCTTAAATCATTGTCCAGCAGTTTGTTTTTTTAAAACTGTTGTCTTTAGCTTTTTTAGAAACTCTGATCCAGTTTATATGCATGTCTAAAAATAATTTCCTTCTGATCCTACATCTAAAACTTCTGTATCTTATCATTTATTACTGACTAACTTGTTTTTTCCAGACTTAATTCTTCCCGCTTTTCAGTCACTTTGCTCCAGGTTCTGTTTTACATTGTAAGTAATAAGTCAATCGTAGAGCGGAGTAGAGCCGCTGCTCCTGCACATCGAAAGGAGTCAGGTGAGGTGGTTCAGGCTTCCTTTTGGAGGTTTCCTGGGCACATTTCACTGGGACCCCAGAGCAAAACCAGAACTCTCTGGAGTGATTATCTTTTAGCTGGGTATGCTGTGGACTGCACCAAAAGAAGCTGAACAGTGTCACTCCTGAGAAAGAGATATGTTCTTGATTTCAGATTATGTTTGGGGGGAAGTTTTAAAGGTAGACAGATCTTAAATCTAGGCACAGTTTCATGCAATAAAGAAAGAGCTATATGTTGTCATCATTGCATGTACCCATACAAGAACAAACTTTGTTCTCTGCATTTGACCTGTCACACATGTGAAATACACATAAGTGGAGCAGTGGGCAGCCATTTAAGTGCCTGGGGAGCAGTTTGGGATGAGATGACTTGTTGAAGGACAGAGCAACATAAGGGCATGGCAGCGAGTCAAACCTGCAACTTTCCTGTCCCAAGACAGCTGCCTTACCACTGTGCCACAGTCACCCCTTTTATGTTGAGTTTACTATACTAAAGCAGGCTTGCAAAGTATTTGTCACAGTGTCCCCTCTGTGTGAACAATGCCCCAGCAAAGTACTCACATATGTTTTGGAGCCCAACCCTCCATGAAGAGGTTCCTTGTCTGAAATCTTTCTTACATTACCTAATGCACTCAGAGAGGATATCGCTCTTAATGCTTTAACTGCCTTGTTCGGCGTATGGCCCACTTCATTTGCATCTCCTACTAAAAATTACTTAATAGCTTTCACAAATCTGCTGACCAGGAGGCTAACACTGCTAAACTGGAAAGCTACAGCTCCACCTACAGATACAAGCTGGGTTAGAGAGGTGCTTTATTTTCTTAACCCTCTTGTGGCCTTCGGGTCAAATGGACCCAAAGTTACAAGGGCTTCTCTTCCTTCTTTCAGTTACAAGGGCTTCAGGAAGGGTTAAACTGGAAAAAATCAGACTGACATCAGCCAATAAGGCCGGATCATTCAAAATAACCTGTAATCCCTTTCTGTTCTGTGTTAAAGGTACAGATTGTCAGATCATTCTGAGCTGAGCACCACAGTGATGCGTTTTGAAATGTGTGTATATATGTAATGTGTATGTAATTGTATGTGTATTTATACATTTTATTTCTTATAAATATTTATCTATTTATTCTTCTACTTGTTTGTTAGGGGTAGGTGCTGGGGTGGGAGGCGTTTGTTGTTAATTGATTATTTAAAATGTAAAAAATTGAAGAAACAGAGAGTCAAAAACAGTTTTTGCTAAAATTTTAAGCAAAAATGTTGCAGAATGTGTTGCGCTTGAAGCATGCGTTGGGGATGACACTAAATTTTAGCTTAATATTTGTAAATTTAACTAAGTGAGGTTCATTTTTGTGTTGACTAAGGTTAATTACCTGTGGTGGCCATCTTGAATCAGGTTGACTACAAAAGTTAATGAGTTGGGAGTTTGGGAGTTTTATTAAAATCTGCCTAGTTGTTCATGAGATAGGACAGATAAACAAACACATAAGCACACACACAGACACGAGCAAAAACATTATCGCCCTTTCTTTCAACAGTGGACAACAGTAAAAGCAAAAGAACACAAGATAAATAAAATGAAGGGGCAAAAAAGAAAATATCAAATATATGTAACGTAAAAACAAGCAAACGTTTAATCACACAGGCAAGCCTTCATCTAAAGAATCAATTGATTCAAGGCAACGTAAAGATGGAGGCAAAGCCTTCCACGTCCTGCGGGCCACCGCTTTAAAAGATCTATCTCTTCTGGTCTTAAAATGAGTCTGTGACACTACAAGCAGCAAACAATAGCTGTAAACCGTCATCGTAAACAAAAAAAATGTGATCTGAAAATCTTTTTAATTTAGGACTGAGCAGTCAAACCATTGGTGAACCAGTAAAAAAAATAAGCCATGGTAAAATTCATGACAGTGTTTAGTGGTGAAAGTAAGAGCGTTTCCACATGCTCAATGTGAGCAGAATTTCAAATATTGGCTCCAAACACTAAAAACTGCCTGCCAATCTCTGCAGGGCAAAAACAGACATCCGTTTGTGCCACCATCTAACAGCTCTGTTTGCACACAGAGCTGGAAGAGACTCTTCAACTGAAAATTTGTGTTCAGAAACAGAACTCAGAGTTTAACAGGGTGCCTATAAAGTTTGGGATAAACATTGGTGAGAAAACACAAAAATGAGCCCAATAAAGAGGAGTACTTTTTTTTTGTTTTTTACCATTTGATTGTGTGTGCTTGTACCACAATTCTTTTTTTTTTTTTTTTTTGTTCCCCTGGCCTGTTCAGGCTTGTCTCTTTTGGTTCTCAGTTTTGTGTGCTTGTGTTTTCCTGGAGTTTCTGCCTCATAGCACCTTTTGTTTTGTCTTATCAGTCTGTTAATTAAAACACACCTTCCGTTCATTTATCTGCCTTCCTGTGAGTTTTGAGTCCTATCTTATCATCACTACACACTGTGACACGTTCTGATCCTGCATACCAAACTCCAATTAGTTAGTTAATATTCTGTACAGGGTGGCTGCACATAACACTTAACACTACATGGCACAGTTCTGCCGAGTTGATAAAGTGCAAAGACTTAATATAAGATAACACAAAGAGCAGCCCTGCTGTGAGAATGGAGCTTGAATTGAAGGCCTAGCATTTCGTAAAGAAACACATAAGGCTCGTAAGAGAAGGTTGTCCTCTTACAGACAAGGTGCAAAAAGCTGTAAACAAACTTGTGCCAGAAAGGGGTTCAAGACTAGTGCTTGTTGTTAAATGATTCACTAAAAAATAAAGCCTAGTATTCCTTGAAGGAATGCATATTGCCTGCTGCTTTTTATGCCAGAGTTTTAAACTAAAATCGTATGGTGACAGTTGTAGCTGTTTTGCTCAAACCTTGAAAATAATATTGTGCTCAAGCTCATGCAATGTCTCATGTGATCTCACATAACCCTAGCACACATGTGGTGACTAACTGTCAGCTACTACCACACCAAATTTTAGCTCAATATTTGTTAACTTTCTGAGGTGTAGTTATTTTTGCATAGGCTAATCTTAGTTGGATGTGGAACTGGATTGAATACAAAACGTAAATAATTGTAGATGTCCATCTATCCATCCATTTTCTTTACCCGCTTTTTCATTGCAGGGAGCTGGTCACTATGCAATAGGCGGCAAACACCCTAGACAGAGAAACATCCTATCCTGCAGAGATTGAAGCATCTGTCCATAGGACCACACAGAGCTTGGCCAGGTAAAAGCCATTGCCTTAAAAGTGGACAGTTTGGTATTCACTAAAAGGCAGTTTGGAGACTCCCTAAACATGTGGAAGAAGGGTCTGTGGTCAGATGAGACTAAAATCAAACTTTTTTGTTCATCAAGGACACCATGTCTAGTTCAAACCTAACACATCCCATGTTGAGAACACCATCCCCACAGTGAAGCATGGTGGTGACAGCATTATGCTTTGGGGATGTTTTACATCAGCTGGGACTAAAAACTGGTTAGAGGTAAAGGAAAGATGGGTGAAACAAAATACAGACAGATTATTGAGGCAAACCTGTTTGAGTCTTCCAGAGATTTAAGACTGAAAAGGAGGGTCACCTTCCAGCAGGACAATGACCCTAAACATACAGCTGGAGCAACACTCCACTGGTTTAACCCCAAACATCAATCCAACTGTGGATTTCTGCTTTAATTTAAAGATTGTTGGAAACAAGCAGCAGCCATTCAACCTGAAGGAGCTGCAGCAGTTTGGACATGAAGAATGAAAGAAAGAAAATTCCAGTGTTTAAATGAACCAAAATCATGGAGCTAATCCTCAAGACTGAAGAGACTTAATTTTCCTTTGAGGGTCATGGGGGAGCTAATGCCTATCTCCAGGTCACTATGTAGGACGCGGGCTACACCCTTGACAGGTCGCAAGTCTATCACAGAAGATTCCCTGCCCCAGTTTGCTTTTATATTTCCAGTTTTTGATTCACCAATACATTGCTTCAAATTTCAGATTAATTACGTCTAAACTAAAAAGTTAGGTTAAATAAAAGGTAAATAACGAAAAAAAATGAACAGTACATGTAAACAGCTAACTCCCTTAGCCTCTAGTTGTGACAGTATGTCATTTACATTGCAATCACTTTTGTTTCTGGTATTAAATATTGTGCAGCATAACACATTGGGCATACATTAGAAAAACTGAAAGCTGCTGTAATGTCAGTCCTAAACAGTTGCTAACCATTTTCCATTCACTTTTAGGTCATTTCGAAGAATATTTCAACCCATCATTGTCACCAGCAATCTAAGCTCTCTAAGACTAAAGAAATTTTCATTTTTTTTCTACATTTCTCTGATAGACAGATGCTAGACTGACCTCTGGAAAATGTAGCTGCTGTACTCCTATCTGAGCCAACTCTTTTCACTTGTCTTCACTCTTGCTGCTTTTATCATCCCTGTTCCTGTCATTTGTAATTAGGGGTGCTGGTGGAGGGCGGGCAGCAGATGGTTGCTGGTCTGAGGACTGCAGATGTTGGAAAGTACTGCTGGTGTAGGTACATTACATATGAGTGGAAAACTCTGGGCATGGAGTGCTGTAAAGCACTTACATGAAGGCACATAATTGATAGTCATCATTTATGATACAAATTATTGTGTCCCATTTCTAAACTGTGCTAATTTGCACAAGGGGAAATAATGCATTTGTATCTTATGCTTCTTTCCATAATTTGATCTAAATGCTATAAATGTTTACCAGTAGCTGTCTTAGAGCTGTACAAGGGCTGTAAAATCTTATAACTAATACAATTTTAGTATTTACAACTACAGATTCTTCACGTTACATCCAAGGGAATGCAGGGGATTTGTTGCAAAGATTAGCAGGAACACAGAGTTATTATTTTACAGATACTGTATGTTTAATGGGTCTTACTTATCTGTGGATTAGTTTGACATAATGTAGCAAAGAAGCAGCTTAAATCAGATGTGAGCAAAAACATTGTTATTGAAAATAACATTATAGGCAATCTTACAAGATATCTCAAGAGCTTGCGCAAACTGTTAGCAGTCAGAAACTGAGTCTCAGCTGCTACAACATCAAATTTTAGCCCAGTATTTGTTAAAATTGCCTGAGTTGAAGCCATTTTGTGTTGACTGAAGTCGATGTAGTAGACATCTTGAAATGGGCTGATCCCAAAAGTTAATCCATTGTAGTGGGGTGTTTACTTTCTGAATGATTCATTAAAATTGATCAAGTTGCTCCTGAGATATTTTGCTAACAGTCAGACAGACAGTGTTGACGTCCAGTAGTTAGTGGCAGCAAAATGATCATGCAATGATTTTAGCACTAAAAAAATAATATGTAATATGTAATATGTAAAATATGTGTTGAGGATAAGTCTCAGCTTCTAACATGCCAAACTTTAGCTAAATTTCTGTAAAACAGAGTTATAGTTATTTTTGTGTTGTCTTAAGTTCAATTGGCTGTGGCAGCCATCTTGAATCAAGTTGACCGCAAAAACTAATTATTTGTTGATGTATATTCAATGTTGGTTTCCTGAGAGTATCATTAAAATTCATCCAGAGGTTTGTGAGATATTTTTCTAACAGGCAGACAAATGCACGCACACAGCCACAAGCAACAAAATTCTTGTCTGCTTTTTGGGAGCAGTCTATAAAAACGAAGAGAATGCCAAAAGAGGCAAATACCTTTGCAATCGACTGTACAGCTGAAACATTTTATCTGAGAGTCAATTTGACTGAATAATCTAACCAACTCAGTGGGAAAGGTTCAACTCTCATCACTTGTAGAGTCACTCCTACAGTCCAGGATGAGGGTTAGGATGTCTAAGTCTGAACTAATCATTTTCATTGCTGAAGCAGCACTACGAAATCTTAAGGTGGGCTTCTTGGAAGAGTGGCCAGGAAAGCGCCACCACAACAAGCCCCTGAACCCAGAGTGGACACCTGAGGGGGAGGGAACCTTCAGGCTGGAAAGGAAAACCCTGGATAGAGACAAAGGCTCTGGATTGTCGGACCTGTGGTGGTGTTTGCTCCATTTCACAGGTGACAACTAGACCAGCTCTTTAATCATATATACTGTAGGTACTGGAAAGTGCAGAGAAAATCATCCAATCAGTCTTTTTGTGTTTTATAAACACTCAGTCTTATTGTAGTGGTGTTTCAGGTGTATCAGGTTGTTTACAGCAAATCATTCGGTCCCTGTAAAACTGAAGTCATAGCTTAGATCAGACTGATAGTTTAAGTCAGCCAAATTTCCACAACTTACTCAGAGCTGCTTTTCGTCATGACTGTATTTGTAATTAATATAGACAGAACTTCAGGGCACAGTTAAGGGTCAGAGAGCTTCTGCTGTGGTCATCTTAGGATCACATCTTTGCCTTTTGCAGATGACGATGATGCTCTTGATCACATCAGTGGTGTGATTTATGAAAGTCAATGTTCTGACAGCAAAAGTTAAGCATGTTCTGAAATGATCACTGTGTTTTCTCATAACTGCGTGCTTTCATTGTCATTTGACTACAACCTCTTTGAATAAACCTTAAAAATCAAATAAGGTACACTTACATCAAACTCAAAGACATAACTGAGAGAATGTTAGGTAGTAAATTACAGGGGAATTTTAATTTTATCTTGTAAAAGGGAAATCACTTCTAAACAGAAGGTTATTAATACTTTATCAGTCTGAATTCATCAGAAAGATGAATTTTCTCAATCAGTAACCATAGATTTCACACGTGAAAAATGTATATTCGACTGTTTCTTACATTTAAACATGCATTAACACGTCCTTTTTTATTTTATCCTTTTTCTGTATTGTCCATTTTACCTTAAAGTTTCTTTCCTGATCTTCCTGTTCAAACTTGATTTCTACTTTTGAGTTTGAAACGTCAAATCTAGAGATAAAAACTTTCCAATCCACAGTAAAATTTACATTTCTGTTTTAGTGAATAAGATAATTTGCTTTGGATACTTGCTGTCCTGTAATAGACATTTTTATAATTAATTGGATTTTGTGACTGGACTCAACTTGACTTTCTATGGCTCTCCAAATTGGGACCTTCTGACTTTGGTTTGAACCCGGAGTTATCTTGCCTACTTAAGAATCAGCCGACGATGTCTTCGTCATAGTGCTGGTGTCAGCACTATGCCTGCACCACTGTTTCAGGCATTCATGCGCTTCCAACTAATTGATATGTGTTAGAGAGCAAAATATGGTGATGTGCCAAAGTCATTAACTGAAATGTGAGGAATAATCATTTTGTTTCAAGGCCAACGGCCAAAGCAGGACGAAGAGGGACGCATCGTTCTGATTCCCCAGCCAACGGAGCCACAAAGTGAAATAAGCTCACCTGGATGAGATCCAAAAGTTGTTCTTGGAAGTCAAGCTCTCCTTAGTTTATCAGAGAGGCATCAATATTCTCTGGGCTGATTTCAGTGGGTACAAAGATCATTAAGCAAGGTCCCAAGAGTGAGTTCAAACAAATATAAAGTCAGAGTAATAAAATGAGTGAAAAACATATTGCTAATCTAGCCATCTGTTTTGCTCAGTCTATTTTTTGCAAGCAGCATTTGAACCGGTACATATACCTTCATATGAGTCTTTACGTCCATATGTTTTGCAGTGCACCGACTCATGTAAATCAACATCTTTGCTTGGAATAATTTCAGACTTTGACGTCTTTATTCTCTTGACTAATATTACAGGATCATTTTTGCCTTCCATTGACTCGCTCAGTATGAGTTAATGTAACTGCACGTATAATACCTTGAGTAATGCAGTCACTGTGGATTACTATAATCAGCTAAACGCAATTGTGAGATACAACCAGACATAATTCACATGACACCCATGATTACATTACAGCAATTTTGTGACCTTTTTCCATTTGTGCAATTTGTCAGATATAAAAAAAGGCTTTAAGCCCTGTGAAAAATTGCTTTTGTGCCTCATCGTTTTATGCTGCCTTAACCAGGGAAAATTGGGTCACGTGAAAAAATATGAATGAAACAGGGAGAGAGAGATGATTTAGTTGCCAAGGAGTCCCTGTGATACATTAGCAGAGAGAGGAAAGCCAGAAGAAACAAGGTGTATGTAAAGGTAGGGGGTGGATTCTCCTCATAGCTGTAGACCACGAGGGTCTGGGTCCTTGTGGTCTACAATTATGTGCCTCTGAGCCCTCTGACTGAGGTAAAAATGCAGGTGTGTAGTATACTCTAAAGTCTTTTTATTTGGCAAGTTGAATTGACATGTACTTAATTTCTGGGACATTTGAAAAGTGTTTCCTGTTTTAACATTTTTATGCATTTGTGACTGAATTATTAACATATCAGGCTCAATAAATTACAAGACCTTAATCACTGCAATATAAGCCTTGGACATTTGTAGAAACAACCAAAACCCATTTCCCATCCAAAGGCTCGAACAAACAAAAATACTAATAAATAGAAGAAACAAAGTATCCAAAGTAGTGTGTTTTAGCTTTAGTCTGATGAAGTAGATTTCAGGGATTTAAAATAAGAGAATAAGGGTTGTCACACCTTCAGAAAAATCATCTTCTTTTCCTCTAAGTCTGAACTTGATTTTTTTTCCAGTTTCAGAAAAAACATCTTTCAGCCAAAGGGAATCTGCTGACAGCTGGGGAGCTTTCCAAGACAGCAATATTCTGCACCGTGCCAGTAATGACGTAAATTCAAACATCTATTTGTTTACTAATAAGGATCAGAATAGGGTCCTTAGGAACTCCAAAAAATGGACAATCTTCAATTAAACTCTAACTACATGAGAAATAGTCTTCAAATAAAAGGTCCAACATGGTTGAAATTTGGGAGCAGGTGAAAACTTGCATTAGATCACAGGAAGACGTGTTACATTTGTCACATAGATCAGTGATGCTTGGATAAATTTTAGATAATCTTGACTTTAACATACAGTGTGTACTCTGTGTACTGTTTTAAACAGCAAAGGGGGGATTTTGCACATGATGATGAGGTATAAATCCTGTCAATTACTTTATCCCAGTACCTTCCCCAAAACTTCCTCCAAAACCCAGTTTTTAAACAGTTTTGTTAGTTGGATGACTGTGCAGTGAAAGAGCAAAGTTGTATATTTTGATAAAAGAGCATTACCGTGGGGCCTGAACTCAAATAGATCTTCCCAAGGATGGTAAGGGCCTGAAACTCTGGAGAAAAAGAAAACACAAAATGTCTGACTTGAAAATAGCAGAATGACATGAAAAGTGTGTTTTGGTGATGTTCTGAGACCATATGAGTGGGCTCTTTATTTCAGCTTTGTAAACTTCCCGATCAGTAGAACAGCAATGTGGTGCTTAGCCTGTCAGAACATTTTTCCATTTTCTGTGTATTTTATATCGGAATGCTCCCAATTCCTACAAAAACTCAGCATAATGGGTCCTATACTTATTCTGTGTGTAAGCTTTCATGATTGTTTGTTATCTTTGTCTCTTTGATGTCTCTGTGATTGGACTTGTCCATGGTGCTCCTGGCTTTCAATACTAAAAAAGCAGAGACGGGGTTATTTGAGCCTTTTCCAGCTGTCAGAGTAAACACAATAAAACAGGTATGGAAAATGGACTCCAGTAGTCTTTGCTGTGGCTGTTTGTTCCTAAGGGTCATATTAGTGTTGCATCTTCTGAAACGACATTCAGAGAAACAAGAATTTATAAACAAGAAAAAATCCGAAGTCATTTTGAAAGGTCCCCATGCACCATGTTTGGAAAAATATAACACCAAAAAACCTGCTGAATGATAGTTGCTGAGGTAATTCTGGTTGATTTCTGTATTTTGATGTGCTGTTAATTGGAGCAGAGTAGGGAGTGGAAGCTCACCATAGCAGTCTTCCTCAGGCAGGCAGACTAAAAGTCATAGCACTACAGATAACACCAGCTGAATTACTGTAGCTCGCCATCCAGCTCACTGATAGGACAGCAAGTCATTTTGAGACTCAAGTACTGGAAAAATAAAAAATACACTTCACATTGGGTTAAAAAAAAATCATCATGTTTGAACTTCATGTCCCCATGCAATCTTTAAAATGCTTTTACAAAGCTGATATTTTTGTTTTGCTTCATTTTGGGTGTAGTCATATAATGGTGTACTAGGGCCAGTTAAATGAAATGTTGAGACAATAATGAAAATGTCGAGGAAAAAAAAGTCACTGTAGCGTATCGAGACTAAGCTCAAAGAAAGCAAACCACAAGGTGCTCCTGGACCCTACTGTTTTCCTTTTTATTGTTATTGTAAATTCCAAAATAACAACACAAAGTATTTTTATGAACCAGTATGAGATGTGGTCTTTATTATTCCTACAGCAAATCCAAAATAATAATAATAATAATAATAATATTAAAAAAAAAAAAAAAACACCAACTAGACTTCTGTTTTGTAGTTGAAGACATTTTGGTTCCAGTCCAGGGACCTCTCTCTTCTCAAACCTGGAGAGCATTAAGTTCGAAGTCTTAAACTCCCTGAACGAGAAAGCTCCCCAGATGGGAAGGGAAGTGTCTTTAACTACAAAATAGAAGACAAGTTGTTTTGGTTTTTTTATGGGATTTGCCAGGTCCTGGATGACTAAGAATCTACATCAGCATACTCCTACCGCAGCTCTGTTAGAACTCCCTTCAGTCTTTCACAAACGTGTTGACCTCAAAATGCTCTCAAATCATCTGCAACTTCTAAAAAAACAGCTTATTATTAAAAGTGTTCTCAGGTAAAGCTGGTATGGTGACATAAAATGCAGAATTTTGAGAAATTATTTACAGGTTGTGCACTGCTCCAGACGTAAGTTATGGTGATCATGCTAAAAAAAATATTGTTTTTTTTGTTATTGAAACTTATTCTGAAGTATAAAATCACTGTGAAATATATGCCTATGATGGTTTAGTTTTTGAATTCCTTATTAGTTTCAAAATGCCAATCTATTTCCATCATTTTGAAATATTCTGGAAGTAATATCTTGACTTTTTTTTTGAAAAACATTTGATCTAAATCTCAAAACCTAAAAACAAACGAACAAAAAAGCGTCCCCCTCTTTTTTTAATTTTAGTTTTAGTGACCCCGATATGTTGTTGTAGTATCTGAGTAGACTCCTGCAGTGGATCCAGAACTTTTGAGCAGCCTATTTTGTGCCTGCCCACATATCACTTTGTGCCTTAGAAACCAAAACAACAATTAAGCAATTTTTTACAGATTTTTCTTTGTCTTTCTTTTTTAATCCTGACTCAAATAAACTTTGATTGATTGCTGAAATACAGTTGAAACCAGAAGTTTACATACACTATATAAAAAGACACATATGCATTTTTTTGACACTGTCTGACTTGAAATCAGAATAAACTTTTCCCATTTTAGGTCAATTAGGATTTTCAAAATGCCAGAATAATGAGAGAGAGAATGTTTTTAAAGGCAATTTTTATTACTTTCTTCAAAGTTAAACGTTTAAAAACTTTAATATTACTATGCCTTTAAACAATTTGAGACATTTGATGTCATGTCTTTGGAAGCTTCTGATAGGTTTATTGATAACATCTGAGTTAATTTGAGAAACACCTGTGGATGTAATTTGAGGCACACCTGAAACACACTGTTTCCTTGTGTAACATCATGGGAAAGTTGAGAGAATTTAGCCAAGATATCAGGAAGAAAACTGGGGACTTGCACAAGTCTGGTTCATCCTTGCGTGTAATTTCCAGATACCTGAAGGTGCCTCGTTCATCTGTACAAACAATTATACGCAAGTACAAACAAGATGGGCATGTCCAGCTATCATACCTGTTGTGGACCAACCAGTACGGCACAAGGACAAAGGTATAAAAAAATATTCTCCATTTATTTTTCAAAAAAAAATGGTTAACAAAAATCTATCAAAAGCAAATCTCAAGAATCTAGAAAAATGGGCCCAAAGAAAATATCAACTA
>JAOXNZ010000064.1:6787057-6797864 GCA_028566095.1 Kryptolebias brasiliensis | reverse complement strand
AAACAAAAAATGGGGGCACAAGTTTGAATTTGTTGTGGATTTTCTCTAACCCACACAGGGTCCAAAATATACATACTGGCTCAAATACAGTATATACATACACTCTTATTTGATTAAATGTCCCTTAGCAAGTTGCAACTCGACCATAGGCTTTTTGAATCCATCAACAAGCTTCTGACATATTTTTGTCTGGCTATTAGACCACTTCTCTTGGCAGAATGGGTAGAGTTAATTTAAATTGGTTGGTTTCCTCCTGGCAAACAACTAGATAACTGGACTCATCTCTGCACACAGCTTAGGCTCTGGAACCCAGGAGAGGGGCTGGACTCTCTCCTACACTGGAGTTGCCCAAGGAGAGAGGTGTCAGGTGGGTGGTTGTATACTCACAAGTCTCAGGCTGAGCACCTTTCTGTGGCTTTGAGCTGCAGGAGGGATGGTTCTTAATGTTGTTCATGCATATGCATCCAACAATGGTTCAGATTACTCTGCCTTTAGTAGTCTCTGGATGGTGTCCTGGAAGAGGTGCCATTTGGGGATTCTGTAGTCTTCAGGGCCCATGTGGGCAGTTAAGGAGTCACCTGGAGGGGAGTCATGGGGAGAATGGCCTCCCTGATCTGAACCTGAGCCGGGTTTTGTTATTGTATTTCTGTTCTGCATGGGCTGTCTAAAGGAAACACAATGTTTGATCCTAGGGTGGTCTATAAGTGTACTAGGTACCAGAGCATCTTAGGCCAAAGGTAGATGATTGAATTTGTACACGTATTGTCAGACCTGTGGACCTATGCCTTGAACACTTGGGTTAAAAAAGGGGCAGAGCTGTCAACTGATTGTCACCTGATGAAGGCTGCTGGACAGGCCAGGTAAACCCAAATGATTAGTGTGGGTAAACTGGAAATGTCTGGCAGAAGTCCCTGTCCATGAGATCTTCAACTCACACCTCCAAGAGAGTTTTTCTTACGTCCCGGGTGAGGTTGGGGACAGGGAATCCAAACGGGCCATGTTCAAGGCAGAGCCAATCCACATTGGCCTAAAGGAACTATTGTTTACTGTATGTCTGTGGGGATTTGGGTTTTATGTGTGTTTTTGTATTTAGTAGTTCTGGTTTCTTTTGGTTTTGAGTTCTCTGGTTGTCTTGTTTGGTTTTGTTCTCTGTGCCTCTGTCATCATTCACTCAGTCTATCTCCTGTCTGTCTGCCACGCCCATCTACACCTGCCCCGAATTTAGTAATCATTTCACCTGTGTCCACTTCCACTAATTTTCTCCTGTCTTCAAAACCCGGTCATTTCCTCCATTTACTTGCTGGTTTATTGTCTCTCTTTGTCACTCCTTGTCATTTCCTATAAGCTGTCTGGTTTCCCTCGTATCATGCCTCCTGTCTTGCCTCGTGTCTTTAGTAAGTGTTTGTTATTTAGTTCTGTTTAGGTTTTTGCTGCCACGTCAGCCTTTGTTTTTGTGTTTCCTTTTATTTAATAAATTAGTTTCTTTAAAATGAGTTTGCGCTCTGGGTTCGCCTCCTTCTCCGCCAAACCTAACAATGTCATGTTACCAGACACTCACAGGACACCCCAAATGTTTCTAGTCAATGCCATGAGTGGTCAGGGTTTTCATTTATACATACTTTTGATTAATCTTGCATTTGTGAGATTTAGGTTTTTACACTCACCTAGACCTTCATGCTGGTTGAGGACTGTCCCTTTGCTTGAGTCTGGTCCTGCTGGATGTCTCATCCTGTTAAAACACGTTTGTTGCCTCCTGTATGCTTTGAACAGGGGATTGAGTCAAAGAGGTGATTTGATATGACCCATTTGTTTTCCTTAGACAGACTTTTTACAAACTTGCATTTCATAATTCAACACACTCTGTATGCTGTACCAAATAGGATGAGTCTAAACTGAACTGGATCAATCTGACTTCTTACTCAAGCATCAGTAGCGGTCACTTGGCGAAGGTAAACAGCTGCGTGTCCTGCCCATAAAACAAGCTCTCTACACAGTCTGATGAATTTGTGAAGCTCGATTCTCCCCCAAGTTCACCCCTTCCCCCTGCACCCCCACCCCCATCAACGGCCCACAGAAGCTTAGAGTTCTGTGGGAGCAAAGAGGAGGAATCGAGGCTGCACATGAAGGCAATGCATCAAACTGCCGTCACAGTGCCACTGATAACACAACACTGCCTCCGGAATAATAGACTTGATTGAATTAGCCATCCATTTTTCTCCACGCTCATACATCTCACACTGGCTTGATCCCACTGGCAGCAACATTTGTGATTGAAGAGTCTGAAAAAGGGGACGGAGGACTAAAAAGAGAGAGAAAGTCAAGAGGTGTGAGGGCAAGTCTGGAAAAAAAATGAGGATGGAATTAGTAACGATGGAGCTCAGAATCGAGGCATTGTGTCGGAATGTGTTTGAGTTGTGGTAGATGAGGTCAAAATGAGCACCTAAGCCTCTCTTTTATTCATTGTCCTTCAGATTTTGTCCTTCAGCCTTTGGAAAAACACCAGAATGATGTCTTTTTTCAACAGGAGGATTCAACTATCAGGCAGGGCTGAGGGTCTTAACAGAAGCACCCATCATCTAAAAGTCTTTTATATATTTAAAGGCTTAGTATTCCTAGAAGGATTGCATATCACCAGCCCTTTCATGCCAGAGTTTTATACTAAGATCACCTTATGTTGAGAAGGGACAGAATTGTAGATTATTTAGTCAAACAGTGTAAATAACATCATGCAAAATTTAATTTGAGATGTTGAGAGATGTGTTAACACTCAGATTATGTCTTGAGGATGACTCTCAGCTGCTACCACACAAAAATTTAGCTTAATGTATGTAAAACTCAATTATATACATTTATTTGTTTGCTAAGGTTGATTAGCTGTGATGGACATCTTGAATTGGATCAGCTGTAGATGTAAATCCAATGATTACTTTTTGAAGGTTTCATTACTGTCTGTCCAGTGGATCATGAGATACTTTGCTAACAGACAAACAACACTGACGCCAACAGTTATTGCCAAAGTTTTAAGAAAAGGTGTTGCCCAATATGCAGTGTTCAGTGTCTGTTGTAAAAGATTCTCAGCTACTACTACACCAAATTTTAGCTCAATATCTGTAAAATTGACTGAATTAAAACCTATTTTTGCGATTGCAAAGGTCAGTTGGCTGTGGCAGCCATTTTAAATTGTGTTGACTCAAACATTTAATCAGTTGTAGATGTACATCCAATGATCTCTCTCGGACAGTTTCATTTATATCCGTCTAGTGGGTCATGAGACATTTAGCTAAAAGACATGCTGCAGCATGTTCAAATTAATTTTAACCAGAAATGTGGGAAATCTGGGTATATAAAAAGAACAAGCCACAAGATTTCTTTGTATTCAGTTCCCTACTTGGGCTAGGAAAATATGAAATATGAAACGGTGGCCCTTCAGTCTGAAGAAAGAGGAAAGAGATGTCACTGCGGATCACGTAACATCCTGCTGGCTCTGACTCTGAACGACGCGGCTGCTTATTAATATTCCTGTCTCACTGCGTGCTTTCATGGAGGCTGAGATGGGATTGCAGAGATAACTGAAGTACATGGCGATGGATGCAATCCTCCGAATTACCTCGAACCTGACCGGCAAGCTAAGCCCCACATAAGGCAGTGGGGAAGTAAATCAATGCCTGTAATTGGTTTGTTTCCCTCCCCCACATGCTGTCACGTTCCCTCACTCAGGCTCTAATGTACGTGGCTGACACAGTCCCAATTTGTTCTCTTAATTGCTGTTTATAAAAGGATTGAAAACAATAAAATGGTGACAAAGATACTCAGCGGAACTCAAATAAAGCAGCTTGTTTACTTTCTTCTCCTTTCACAAGCGATAATATTTCAAATTTGTTTGATTTTTTAAATTTTTTTTCTTTCTTCAAATTAACTACTCAAGGAGAATTTAATTAACTGGCTTGGCTTTTTTTCCAAGTTTCACTTGTAGACCAGAAACAAGATTTTAGAAACTTGTGTAGTTTTTGATTTTGTTTCCTTTCTTAAGACCTCATCTTCATGTTTATGACCTACCACCCAATGGCAAAGGCAGACTATGTTGGTTTTGCCTGTGAATGTGTGTGTGTGTGTTTATGTAGCTCACGAAACTCTGGACAATTTTTAACAAAACTTTCAGAAAGTCATCACTGGATGTACATCTCCAACTGATGGACGTTTGGAGTCAACTCAATTCAACATGGCTGCCACAGCCAGCTGACCTTAAAAAACACAAAAATGTCAGTAGCTCAATAAATTTTACAGATATTAACCTAATATTTGGAGTGGTAGTAGCCAAGACTGATCTGCAACACATATTCTGAGCGCTAACCAATTACACTTTTAGCAGGTTAACTTTTGGAGGCAATCAAATTTAAGATGGCCACCATAGTTTACTGACATTAACCAAGACAAAAATGGTGATACCGCTGTCAGTTCCACTGATATTTAGCTCAAATTTGATGTGGTAGTAGCCCGAGAGTCATTCCCAACACATACATTGAGCATGACATCTCGACAATATGGCATAAGATCGTGCATAACATTATTTTCAACTACAACTCCATAATTTCTCAACTTAAGATGATCTTTGTTTACCACTGGCATGAAAGGCAGCAGGTGGCATGTGTTTTTTCAAGAAATGCTAGGCCTGTAATTATTATTTGTATCTGTATAAAACCTGATTCAAAACTGTTCACTAGCAGAAAAATATGGTGTTTTGTTGCTACCCACAGCTTGGTAGACATGCTGCAAGAGGTCACTGATAAAAATAAAAACAAGAACAACCTGTAGCTGATGTTTTTTCATTTCCAGCTTTTAAATGCAGCAAAAATGACAAAAATATCCACAAACACACATCTATTTTGTGTTTATAGGGGTAAAAAGGTGTATTTGTCCATTCTCTGCCCCATTTTTTTGTCTAATTGTGAAGCCAACTTATCATTATTCTTTAATTATTATATACAGTATATATTTTTATTTAGAAATTATAAGTTGTTTACTAAAACCGCTGGTCATGAGGACCAAACTTAGTCTCCATGACAACATGGAAAAGACCTTGAACCATGAGAACAAAACGGCCTGAAATGCCCCGAGGCAACAGCAGAGTGTCACACTGCGACTTGAAGACTATCTTCTCTTTTGCCTCATCTTTAAACTCATCCTTTCAGATGGGCACTTCGACCTCAGATCAGGGATCACGCATTTGCTCATCTGCTCTCTGCGGGTCGGCACAGAAAAATGGTTCAGTCCAAGAAAATATACTGCGACTCAAAAAGATAAAAAATAAATAAATAAGACAGGAGTTGATGTGTTCCTTCACCTCTACGCCCTCCATTCCCGCGCTCCATGTCGACCACCCCATCTGTTTGGTTCTCCCTCCTCCCAGTAGTTTTTGACTCCTCTCTCCCCACAGTCCTCTGCCTTCAGTAAGCTCTCGAGCCCCGAACATCTAGCAGAGGGAAGGGAGCGATGCCTTGTTTCTGAATGAGGTGACACCCACTTTGGCGTAGCTGACTTGAGGTCAGACAAAGTAGAATGAGATGCCACGCTCATGTCAGTCTGCCTATAACACGTGGCAGAGGTGAAATGTGTGGCCACATCACTGTCGTCTTGATTACCATACCCCTGGGGGTGTGGGGGTGCATCACGCCTGTGTGTGTGATGGGAGACATGTGAGTGTTTTTCTGCTCTTGTGTCACTGTGGCATTTTTTTAATGGTGCCGGTGCGTAACGTTGAATCACTCTTTTTATAGCCCAAAGGCAAAGGTGGAGTCAAGATGATTCAAGATGGCCGCCTAAAACAACTTATCTTAAAGCACACACTCACACAAATAGCTATAACTCAGCTAGAAATTGAGGTCAAATTTGGTGCAGTAGTATTGGAGCATCATCCCCAACACATACTTCAAGCACAACCATTGCACATCTTGGCTTAAAACTTTGGCATTAAAGGGATAATCCAGTCAACTTTGAAGTGATGTTTTGTCTAATAGTTATCAATAGTTAGTATGTTTTCAGTCATTCAGTCGTAGAGCACAGGATATGGAGAAAGAGGCAAAAGTCTATCTCCAAGCTTGGCTAATGGCTAGCCAAACAAAGGGCCCATTATTCATTGTTTTTTAGGCTTATAAAACAACTCTTTTTCAAAAACAACATACTGGCATGAAATAACCCTACATTAGTTAATAATAAACCTTAAGGCTTTTGCATGAGACCTTTTGTTTAGTTTGTTGCTGTTTTATAACCCAATCAACATCTATACTACCTGAATGTATTTGTGCAGAACATAGACAGACTTTATATGTTGATGGTGCTGAGGTTGCTTTTAGCTCAGTATCAGTGAAAATGGGGAAGTTGTAATAGCTTTCGTGTTTTTTAAATTCAGTTGGCTGTGGCAGCCATCTTGAATTGGGTTGACTGCAAAAGTTAATTCTGGTGAAACAAGTGAGAAAACTCAGTCATTTTGAATCTGATTCATTCTTTTATTATTCAGAAGGTTCTTTGTTATTTTATTCCATCCTAGCTGCCTGTAAATACTGTAGCATTTGGACATTTTTCTCATGATTAGAAGGATTTTCAGAAGAACTGAATGAAGGTCTCTACAGAATTTACCATTTAAACTCCAAAAAAACTTAAAATGGAAAACAGGAAGAAGTTTTAACCTGGAAATTCAGGTCTTCAAAATAAAAGTCTGGTTGTGTCATAGCTTAGATTATTAAGTAAATCCAAATTACTATTGGGAAGTTGATAGTTGTGGCTGCGTTAGAACCTGTCACTCAGCACAGTTCTGTCACACCATAGTTTCTGCCTTAAAGTACATGCGTACAGATACACAAAGAGCGCTTTATGGTCAGAACACACACAAACACACACCATATACACATAGAGCCACATCATACTTCAATCCAATCCTGCTTCAATACCCTTTGTTAATTTGTACCTTGCCAGTAAAGTTCACTAAAATGTCTTTTCCTGACCAGCTAGGGAGAACAACCAAGGGTGCACACTTGCAGATTCAGTTCAGGAAAGCATACATTTTGTTAAATAGGATGTTTTCATGATCATGTGATTTTGTGTTTTATTATTATTTTTGGTTTATTTATATGGTTTTGGAAGAACTAGAGAGTGAACTAAATTGTTAAAACTGTATTTAAACTAAATGTATTTAAAAGAAATGTAAAGATGTTTTCTGGCAAAGAGTTGTGAAATGTTATAGATTTAACTGACTGTGACTCAGCACTGAGGAGTCAGAGCGTGTGGGTAAGGTGGTTGCAGAGAAGAAGAGGAGGAGGAGTTGTTTTTATTAGGAGGCTGGTAAGGAAGTCAGGTGGTTTTTCCCAATTTTTTCACGATGAAAGAAATAAATACTTTCATGAAATAAATGTTTTTTTGGACTTGCCAGTGATTTTGTTTTAGGATCTTTTATTCAAATTCACAAAAATGTTTGTTTGGAAAAGAACCCTGTGACAGTACCCTTCGAAGTTTCCTCAGAATTTTTTTTTTTATTTAAAGTGAAATTATGTCATCATACCCTCACAAAGAACATTTTCCAACGGAACCATTTGCTGCTATGCTTTTTTTAAAAACACAATAAAAGAAAATTCAAGTAATTTTTTTTGGTTTGTGAACTGCTTGTTTGGACTGCTTAGTGTGCAGGAAAGAAAAGATTGAAAAGAATATTTTGTTTAAAAATGAAACTTGCACCAAGAATATTTGGCAGATTTTTTGTCACTCAGTACATTTTACACTTGAAGGACATTTAGGACCTTAACGTATTCAAAGTTACTGTAAATCTGATGAACATTTTCACAAATGTGAAAAATGCTCAGTGTCTCGCAGACCTTTTTTTTTTTGCTGTTGATTCGTCCAAAAACATTACTAAAGGAAACACAGAGAGCTGAACAGAAGCTGTAATAAGAAGTACAACAAAACAAAAAAAAAAAACACAATTCTTGTTTGGAAAAATTCACATTATCAAAGGTTGCAAATTTTATATTCATTGGTTGCATGAATTCACAACAACAAAGAAAGATTCTTCGAATGGTTTTCAAAAGAGTATGTTGCCTTATAGTTACATTTTTTCTGATCTGCAGCTATTAAAATGGTTTGGTAACAAAACGTCTGTTAAAGAAACACCAAACCATCCAAAGACAACAACCGGTTTCACAACTCTGCTTTTAGACAGAATAATTGTAACCTTTTTTCAATTATTTTTACCATGATATTCATTCATCTAGCCACCCTAACACAGTTTGGAGCATGCACAAAACTATAGTGGGGTCATGGTGGTTTATCATCGTGGTGGCAACGTAAACGTAACCATGGTGTGGAGCCAGCATAGAGGCTTGGTTGTTGAGAATTTTAAGCAGTACTGGCCTTGCTGGCCTGACTATGACTATGATCATGAAACACTGAAACAACCTAACAGAGATGTCTGTATGTGGCGACAGCGTTGCGTAAGCGTGGTGTGATCTTTTAGTGTGTAGCTGAATCCTGTCATTGTCTAAAAGAGCTGAGCCAGGTCAGGCATACAGAGCGTGGTGAGGGTGCTGGAGATGAGGAATATAGTAGGAAATAGTGGTAAGTACAGAGAGTGTAGCAAAAACATGACTGCCTTCATAGTAAAGGGTTTTTTAGAACTTGTCGCAATTTAGTCACATCATCGCTAATGGAGAGCTTAGTGAGGTTGTCAGCTGGTTTGATGGGAGTTTTAAGTCTAGGCAACAAAACTAAAGCAGGTTTAAAATAAAACATGGAAATTTTATACCATTAAGTCTGGCTCGGTCAGAAATAATGTGCAATGACTTCTGGTAACAGTACGTCACACCAAGTGGATAAAATTTGCAAGAAACTGACAGAAAAAAAAAACAGAAATCAATGGGATTTTGCCAAAACACAGAAGCTCTGTAGATCAGACACAATAAAAACATAATTTGAAGCTTAAATGGGTCACAGAAAGTGACTAAACTGGCATTTTGGAATCCCTTATGATTTTTACAGATTTTTTCACGTTATGTTTAACTGACAGTTGATGATGTCACACTCTAACTTCTGAATTGTCTGAAATTTCCAAATCTTTTGCAAGCAAACTTTTTTTACTCCCACAACTCTTTAATACATATACAAATTATGCATTAAACCATTTTTGTCTTCTTTCATTCAGTGTTTCTCTCACTGCTATAGGACTCAACTTTTTCTCTCAAATCCCCTTAGAATATGGAGAGCGTACACCCAAGCTTCCATAGATTTCAATTACATTTTAGCTCAAAATATTCTCTTCAAAACTTGAAGTGAAGGGTCTTTTTAACTTGTCATATCTCCTACATAAAACAGTGTAGAAACAAAGAAATTCATATGTGTGACTATCAGAGCCTGCCCCACACGATTCATGAATGTTTAATATCCAACGTATAGCTTTTACATATGAACTGTTTGTTTGAAGATTACTTTTTAGTCAATGTTTCTGCCTGTCTGTGACTTGTCAGTTAGGGATAACAGACACAGGTAGCTGTTTTGTCAGCCTTCAGAAATTATTCAGATATTTTCTAGTTCTTCACTGTCATAACTATCAAAGTGGAAATGATACCAAGTTCTTTTGGTGGAGAAGACAGGAGAATATAATTAATTTATTTATGCTTGAGAAATTTTATACATATAATATAATGTATGAGAGCACTTATTCACGTAAAGTATATTATATTAATTAACACAAACCATGGGTTCTTTTTCCATATACAGTGGTGTGAAAAGTGTTTACCCCCACTGTTTGTCACACTTAAATGTTTCAGATCATCAAACAAATTTAAATATTAGACAAAGATAACACAAATAAACACATAATGAAGTTTTTTAATGAAGGTCCTTATCATAAAGGGGAACAAAATATCCAAACCTACACGGCCCTGTGTGAAAAAGTGAAGTAGACCAAAAGATACTCAAAAGTTAAACATCCTGCTGCAATCCAAGGAAATTCAGGAACAAATGAGAAATAAAGTAATTGAGATCTATCAGTCTCGAAAGGGTTATAAAGCCATTTCTAAAGATTTGGGATTGCAACGAACTACAGAAAGAGCCATTATCCACAAATGGTGAAAACATGGAACAGTGGTGAACATTCTCAGGAGTGGCTGGCTAACCAACATTACCCCAAAGGCGCAGCAACGACTCATCCAATAGGTTCGAAAGACCCCACAACAACATCCAAAGATCTGCAGGCCTCATTTACCTCAGTTAATGTCAGTGTTCATGATGTTCCATTATAAGTGTTTATGTTCCACCATAAGAAAGAGACTAGACAGAAATGGCCTACGTGGTAGAGTTCCAAGATGAAAACCACTGCTGAGCAAAAGGAAATGAAAGGCTTGTCTCAGTTTTGCCAGAAAACATCTTGATGATTCCCAAGACTTTTGGAAAAATACTCTGTGGATTGACAAGACAAAAGTTGAACTTTTTGAAAGGTGTATGTCCCATTACATCTGGCGTAAAAGTAACACATTGTTTCAGAAAAGGAACATCATACCAAGAGTGGTGAAATATGGTGGTGGTAGTGTAATGGTCTAGGGTCATTTTGCTGCTTCAGGACCTGGAAGACTTGCTGTGGTAAATGGAACAATGAATTCTCTCTCTACCTGAAGGAGAACATCCAGTCATCTGTTTCTGACTTCAAGCTGATGCCAGTTATGCAAATTCCTGGTTGCAGTTGTTGCTGCCAAGGGTGGCCTAACCAGTTATTAGATTTAGGGGGCAATCACTTTTTCACACAGGGCCATGTAGGTTTGGATTTTTT
>JAOXNZ010000064.1:6772870-6783037 GCA_028566095.1 Kryptolebias brasiliensis | reverse complement strand
TAGAAGTCCAGTTGTTTTTGTTTTTAATCTTTTTTGGATTTACCATGTCCTGGATGACTGAGAATCTACACCAGCATCGTTCTGTGGTGATAATGTTTCTTGCCCGTGTGTCTGTTTCTCTGTACCATTGGCAAAAGATCTCACAAACATTGAACAGACTGTAAAGAAACTTGCAGAAAGTAATCCTTGAATGTAAATATGTACATCAAATTTGATTCAAAATGGTCATCAGAGCAAACACAAAAATGGCTATAATTCAGTCAGTTTCACAGATTGTGTGATACAATTTGGTATAGTAGTAGCTGAGCATCATCCCCAACACATACTTTCAGTGCAATACATTGTTAAACATCTTTGCTTAAAACCTTGGCATTAACTGTTGGAGTCGACCGCAATTTGTCTGTTAGCAAAATAGCTCATGAACCACTGGATGGATATTAATCTACCTTTCAGAAAGTGATTATTGGCTGAACATCTTCATCTGATTACAGGTACTCAGTGCAACTCATGACACTCACTTATTGAAAAATAAGTCATTTTCTAGAAATATTGATATAAAATTCTGAAATACAGGAGCACACTCAATCTAAACAAAGCACTCAGAAAAATACGCCACAAACCACATGAGTCACATGACTGACCCACATTAGGCTGGCTTTAGTCTGTGTAGGTAAACAAACATGGTGGAATCGGACAAGCATAGAAAAAAGAAAAATTGAGTAAGATATCTGTGAAGAATCAATACCAGGGATCAAATAGGGCAGCAGAGCACCAAAAAGACAAAGCCTGGCATTCAAACACACGCAGCTTTTACGAAACCTGCTAGACCGAAAGGTTCTCATTTTAACAAATTGTCATTCTGCATCCCAAATGGCTTCTTACACTGACGTTGTCGTTGTTGACCTATTTTCAGTCCCTTTGGCTGTTTCTGTAGGTAAACATGTGGCAGTTGGCATCCAGTCACAGATTTTGCAACACATTTACCATTGAAATGAGAAAAAAAAATGTGCAGATTTGTTTATAAAACTTTTTTGACCGGTCTTTATGACAATGAGTAGCTTTAACTTTTGGAGTCTGCCACAACTAATCAACCTTAACCCATACAAAAACATTTATACCTTAGTGAAGTTTATAGATATTAGGCTAAAATCTGGTGTGATAGTAGCTGAGAACCATTCACAACACATACTCCAAAGGCTAACACAAACTGTTATTTTTGAGGTTTGATGAAAATGGCCTCCTTTCATTCCTCAACATCAGATGATCTTAGACTAAAACTGTATTGAAACGAGGCAGGAAATATGCCTTTCAAAGAATGCTTGGCCTTTAACTCTATTAGCTGTGGCCACTCTTGAACTCCCTGCCTGTTTCTGGCCTGTGATCAAAGCCACACACATCTTATTGAGCCTTTTGATAACAGCTTCTTCCTTAATGAAATAGAGACACACAAACACGGAGGAGCATAAATTATCACTTGGATACTAAGCGGAGAGTGCCTGGCTGTGCAGAACTCGCTCTAATGTCTCCAACCAGCGCAGAGATGCTGAGAGCGTAAACACACTCAGTAACACCCCGGTGATAGCAGAGACTCATCATGAGACCTGCAATCCAATTTTCACATTATGCTGAGCGAATCGCCGTTGCCAGGCAATGGCATACCGATGCTTCACTTAACTTCGCTCAACGAGCCGGGTCTGCGTTCTTCAGTCGGGTCTGATGGCGCCGTGAGACGCTCTGACATTCACTCTGTTGTCTGTGTGGGTCAGAGCATTTCTCATGATTGTTTCCTCAGGAGGGACATAAAATAAAACTGAGAACTGGGCCCAAACAGCTCTGCATACAAGAAGAAATGAATAAGCTTGTCCCAGCACAAAGTTAAAATCAATACCTGCAAAAGCATAAACTCTAGAGGTAGTCATTTAAAAAAGAATGTAACTTTAGGGGTGCCTTATTGTATAAATTTAAAGGCCTAGCATTCTTTAAAGGAATGCGTGTCTTTCCAAAGTTTTTAACTAAGATAGTTTTATGTTGAGAAGGTACAAAGATTTTGGTCAAAACTTGTAAGACATTATGCTCAATATCATGCGAGACCTTGCAAAATGTGTTCTTACACTATATGTTGGGGATCATTCTCGGCAACTACCTCACAAAAATTTTAGCTCAATATCTACAAAAATTGATGGACTTCAAGCAATTCTTGTGTTGGGTAAGATCTATTAGCTGTAGTGGCTGTTGATTCCAATAATTATTGCCAAACTTTTGAAAACAGACCTTGAGTTAGCGCAATGAGTTAGCACTCAGAATATGTGTTGGGGTTGATTCTCAGCTACTACCACACCAGGTTTTAGCTCAATATCTTTAAGATTGACTGAGCTATAGCCATTTTTATGTTTTTATGTTGTGGCAGCCATCTTGACTGGAGTTGACTACAAATGTTAATCAGTTGTGGCTATACCTCTAATGATTACTTTCTGAGAGTTTTGTTGAAATTTTTCCTGTAGTCCATGTGTTACTTTGCAGCAGACAATAATTATAAATATTTGAATTGAAGGGGAGAACTTTTTCTCCACTTGAGTTTAGATGGAGTCACTCAAAGCCACCAAAAACAAACAGCGCCATCTAGTGTTGGCTGGGGTTTGTTGTTGCTCTCAGACAAACCGGTGGGAGCTGCTGTGGTAGTAAGTGCTTTTTAGGATGCTCGTCGCACACTGCCCTGTCAGCATCGCCTCCTCATCTCTGCCTCCTTATCTGGTCCACGGCCAGACAAACAGATGCACACAAACACAGCAACAGAGATCCAGCAGCAGACAGAACCACGGCACTGAACACAGAGGATCAATGGCTTCCTGGGATCACAGCCAGAAACACTTGTTTCCTCCCTGCAAGTTTGCGCTCACAACCTGTGACACCTGACTCATGTTAACACAGGGGCTCAATGGCAGGTTAGGCTGCATTTCTTACTACATGACAGCATTTCTCACAGTACAAACACTCGACCGGCTCGGAGGTGTCAGTCAGCTACGAGTAAATTCCCCACATCCATCCTCTCGGAGACCGAGTAAAACCTCAGCACATTCACAAGAGAGGATTTTTAGCAAGAGGCATCCTTTTTTTTTTGCTTGTGTCTGTCTGTGTTTAATTGGCTGCGCCGTTGGCAAAATATCTCAATAACTAAACAGATTTTAATTAAACTTTTGGAAAGTAATTACTGGATGTCTGTCCACAATTCATTAACATTAGGAATCAGTCCGATTCAAGATGGCCGCCACAGCAAAGCAATCATTGAAAACACCAAAACAGCTACAACTCAGTCAATTTTACAGGTACTGAGCTAAAACCTGGTGTGGGGGTAGCTGAGACTGGTCCCCAATTTGTATTCTGAGATCCAATTGATCGTGCAAGATCTGTGTTTAAAACGTTGCCATTATCTGTTGAAGTCACCTCTGTCTGTCTGTTAGCAAAATTTCTCATGAACCCTGAAGCTGATTTTAACAAATCTTTCATAAAATAATCATTGGATGTACATCTGTAAGTGATTAACTTTTGGAGTCAACCTGATTCAAGATGGCTGTTACATCTGATCAAACTTGGCAAACACAAAAATGTCTATAGCTCAGCCAATTTTACAGATACTGAGCTAAAATTTGTTGTGATAGTAGCTGAGTATCAACCCCGACACATATTTTGAGCACACCACATTTTATAATAGGTTTGATTAAAATCTTTGCATTAAATATTGGAGTTAATCTTGTTTGTCTGTTAGCAAAATATCTTGTGAACCACTAGACAGATTTTAGTTAAATCCTCAGAAAATAATCATTGGATGAACATCTACAACTCATTAACTTTTTGAGTTAATCCAATTCAAGATGGCTGTCATAGCTGTTCAAACTTACTCAAGACAAAAATGGCTATAGTTCAATCAATTTTGCAGATATTGAGCCAAAATATGGCATGGTAGTAGCTGAGAGTGATTCACAATACACACTACAAGCACTAACATTTCGGAGTGAGATCACATGTGATCTTGCATGAGATTTGTGCATGTTGTATTCAAGATTTAGCCAAAACAGCTCTCACCTCATCATTTCTCAACATTAAATGGTTTTAGTCTAAAACTCTGGCATGAACGGTAGCGGGGAATATGCATTCCTTCAAGGACTGCTAGGCCTTTAATTCTCTGATTTTTGTGCAGTCAGAGCAAGTCTCCACTGCAGATTCCTGCTCGGGGAAGAAATACCTCAAACCCTGAAACTGCAGAGGCATTTCTGCTGCTTGTGAAAATAATGATATGGCCTTTGTCGCAGAGAGGGGGCAGCGAAGGTGGAGTCTGAGCCAAGGAAACATGTCTGTAGTTTATTACTGCCTGCGGGTGCAGCAAATCTGACGGACCAGAGACAGATCTTCACGTACAGACCCAAAGAAATGAAAACAACAAGGAGAAACAAGTGCAGAAATAGCCCAGTTGATATGAGAATACGTTTGAAGAGATAGCATCTATTGGGTCCCCAAACACACAAGCTGCCATCTAATATAGCTTGTGTTTTCTTTGACAAATTCTCAATGAACACCAGGTTCTGCCAAGAACAATAAACACAAAAGAACCATCGACGAGAAGGAGAGGTTGGGTTCTGATATATTGTGCTTCTAAATTTAAGAGGCTATTTTTATATCTGTACTTTCAATTTGTATCCACCTCTAAGGAGTCATCCACCACAAACCAACGCAGCAGGGGTGAAGGAAATAACCTTCTACCTGTTTAAGGGGAAATATTAAAAACAAAAATAAAAAAAAAACATTTTGTTCCTGCTGTGGAGTATAATGTTGAACAGAAAATTGAACCAAAGATTAAAGATTGATTCTCACAAAGACGTTATCTCAGGTCTAATAAATGATAAGTCTAATAGGTCTTGTGCACATGTGTTTCCTGGCTCTCAGCTCACTCTGCAGGCATGTGCTTTTTCTTCATTTCGTTTTTATTTCACTTTTTTTTCTTCACTCTATTACATACTAAAGGCCTGCACATATACATTAGACAGCTATTTTTACCTGAATCACTTTTCATAAGAACTGAAGCTTTGTTTCAATGAGCTGTAAGGGTACCGACAAATTTAACTGGGTCTGTATATTTTGTTCCATGCTTATGTCCCAAGAGCTAGCTTTGGTAAGCAAGGATCAGAGCACCAAGGCCCCTACCTTCAGCTGCTGCCCGTAGCACTTTGCACCCAACTTGTATGGCCCTTCCTGTAGGCGGTGGGCTCACAGGAAGGAGAACCCATGTAGCTCATTCGGACTGAGCCCGACTGGGTCCCAATGGGTACATGCCCGATCACCAGGTGCTCGTCGATAAGCTCCTTGCCCACGTCTGGCTCTAGGATGGGGCCCTGGTAACCTATGTCCGGGCAAGGGACATCAAGCTCCTTGCGGAGGGCCTGCAGGTACACATTCAAAAGGTGCCAGTTGAGGTGGTTAGGGCATCTGGTAAAGATGACCCCCTGGAGGCCTCCCTAGGGAGGTGTTCTGGACATGTCCAACTGAGAGGAGACACCGGGGATGGATGGATGGATGGATGGATAGATATTATGTGAGCAGTTTATTACCAATTATTTCATTTCAACTGATGTTTAAAGCAACTGGATCCCTACAAAGTTCAGATGAACCCTTTGGTTGTGTTTAAAGTTTCTGTAACTTATTAAAACCTCCTCCCGCAGGGCTATTTAACCATTTGACTAACAATTTTGATGCCCTTTCCTTAAAAACGACACTGCTGTGATTTTTTGTTTTGTTCCACTGACTTGAGAATCGTGCATCTCTTCTCGTACTTCCAAACTAGGCTGCCAAGTAAAAGAGTCGCTGCCTGGAGGGAGGGGGGGGGGACTTGAAAGGAACAGAGCTATGAAGACAGAGAGAGGGAAGGAGAGAAAAATGGACGCTGCTGGCAGGTTTGCAAGCGGAGAGATGCGAAGGAGATGAGATCGCCCTTATCTTTCACTGCAGTTACACTTTGTGGATTTTTATCTCAGCTGGCGGAGAAGGCGTGTGAGGCTGGCTTCATCTAGCCTCTAAATGATTATCTATTTGTCAACATTTCTTACAATTTTTCCCCCCTTTTCAAAGCCCAAGGGATGTCTGGGAATATTGACTTCCACTCATACAGAATGTAACGACAGAGTTCCAATTGAGTGCGGAGCCTGCTTGGCTGCCAGGCGTGGTTTTGTACCTTGCAGTGAATGCCTGGGCTCTAAATCAGCTGAGTATTTAAAGATCGACTTCACTCCAAACAATAGCGGTTCGCTTTCCAGGCATCTCCTGGGCAACTTTCAGAGACCAGCCTTTGATTGAGGAGAAATACTAGTAGGAGCTGCGTGGAGAACGCTACAAGCTCAAGCAGCTGTATCTGCTGCTCAGTGAGGATTTCTATTGCCCACCAGAGCAAGAAAAAAGGAGTGCAACCATGTTTTTGCCTATATCTGTCTGCGTATGTCCATTTATCTCTACCATTAGAAAAATATCTCATGAACCACACGATGGATTTTACTGAAACTTTCAGAAAACAATCACTATATGACCATTTTCAAGTGACTACATTTTGGAGTCAGCCCAGTTCAAGATGGCCACCACAGCCAACTGACCTTAGCAAACACGAAAATAACTACAACTCAGCCAGTTTTACAGATATTGAGCTAAATTTTGGTGTGGTAGTAGCTGAGCATTGTCCCCAAAACATAGTCCAAGCACTACACATTATGCAATATTTTTGGTAAAAACTTTGGCAATAACTGTTGGTGTCAACCCTGTTTATCTGTTAGCAAAACATCTCACGAACCAGCAGATGGATTTTAACAAAACTTTTGGAAAGTAATCAATGGATGTACATCTACAACTGATTAAGTTTTGGAGTCACACCAATTTAAGATGGCCGCCATAGCTAATAAACATTAACTAACACAAAAATGTCTCTATCTCAGTCAGTTTTACAGATTTCAAGACATAATTTAGAGTGATAGTTGCTGAGTCGTGCCCAACAAATATTCTAGGTGTTACACATAAGGAAATATCTTTCCTTAAAACTTTTGCAATAACTACTAGATTTAACACTGTCTGTTAGCACAATATCTGATGAACCACTGGACAGATTTAATGAAACTTTCAGAAAATTGTCACTGATTGTACATCTACAATTTATTAACATTGGAGTCAACGCAATTAAAAATGAACACCATAGCTAGTTGAATATGGCTTAAAATCAGTCAATTTTACAGATATTGAGCTAATTTTTTTATGGTATGAGCTGAAAGTTATCCCCATTATATTTTTTGAGTGCTAACATATCTCACAAGATCACATGCATGGTCATTTACAAGGTTTGACCAAAACAGATACAACCCTCATCATTTTTTAGCATAAAATGATTTTAGTTTAAAACTCTGTTATTCCTTCAAGAAATGCTAGGAATGCTTACTTTACTTATTGTTTATAAACCAAAGTGCCTTATGTCAGTTTTCTTCAAGACCATACATCTAGCCATCTCAAAACAAGCAACCGAATGAGTTGAAGGGCTTAGAGTGATTTAAAATCTCAAAGTTGGATTGGTGGCATGAGCCAGTGCACATACGTAATTGGATTACTAATAGAGAACACAAATGGAGTTTGGGAGGGGGGAGGCAGGGCTCTAGACAGACCTGAGTAAAGTGTGATTTTTATTCTGATGCAGCAAGCATATTCTGGTGAGAAAATAAGCACCATAAATCATGTCATTGTCCCAGCTGTAAGGACTCATTAAATTGTTCAACTGAGTGAATTTCAGATAACCTCAGAGCATGTTGCTCCAGGAATGAATTCCAAGACAAACACCAGGTGACATTCATGTGTTGATTTTTTTTTCTTACTTCTTTTTGTATGTGTGAAGAATACCCAATGTTGTGGCCCAAGCCTTCATGTTAAAGAATCAGTTCAGACCAATTAAAAATAAATAATTTCGTTTTTATTATTAAGCATGCCAATGCATAAGCAGCTGTTATTCCTTCATTTTTGTAATTACATTTTGGTTCACTACTCCCCCCACAGCTTTGGAAAAAGGCATTCAAAAAATATATGAAAACATGTGGCTCACTCAGAAATAATGTGTTATGACTCATGGCTGTGGTACATTGTACAGCAAAGACAAAACTCACAAAACATTTCCCCGTACACAACAGCATTTTGTTTAAACAAATGAGCAAACCTAGGCTTTTTGAAACTCTAAAGCTCAGATAAACAAAAACAGTAGAAACATCATTCAAAGTTTAAACGGGTCACAGAAAGTTCTAACTTTGCAAACTGAACTGTCTATTCATCCATTATCTGCCATTTGCTCTGAAGTTGGGTTGTGGGGGCATCCTTACCAGATGACTGAACCACCTCAACTGGGTCCTCTCGATGTGGAAGAGCAGCAGGTCTACTCCGAGTCCCTCACAGAAAACCCTGTCTCTAAGAGAGAGCCCAGCTACCCTGCGGAGAAAACTCATTTCAACCGCCTGTATCTGTGATCTCGTTATTTCAGTTATACCCAAAGGTCATGACCATAGGCAAGGGTAGGAATGTATACTGATGGGTAAACAGAGAGCTTTACCTTGCAGCTCAGCTCCCTTTTTACTACAACAAACCGGTACAGAGTATGCAAAATTGCAGAAGCCGCATTGATCCGCATGTCAATCTCATGCTCCATTCTTCCCTCACTTGTGAACAAGACCCCGAGATACTTAAACTCCTCCACTTGAGGCAGCACCTCATTCCCAACTGAGAGAGAGAGCAGTCTGCCCTTTTCTGACTGAGGACCATGGCCTGACATTTGGAGGTGTTGGTCTTCATCCCTGCCGCTTCACACTTTGCTGTGAACCGCTCCAGTGAGAGTGGCGATCACAGCACAATGACACTAATAGAACCACATCATCTGCAAACAGCAGATCCTGAGGCCACCAAGCCAGACCCCTTCCGCCCCCTGACTGCACTGAGAAATTCTGTCCATAAAAGTTATGAACAGAATCGGTGACCACGGGCAGCCTTGGCAAAGTCCAACTCTCACCCTGAAGAGGTCCAACTTACTGCTGGTCATGCAAACCAGACTCTTGCACTGTTTGGATAGGGACTGAATGGCCTGTAGTAACAGACTCCCAATCCCATACTCACAGAGCAGCCCCCACAGGATACTCTGGGGAACATGATTGAATGTCTTCTCCAAGTCTACAAAACACATGTAAACTGATTTGGCAAACTCCCATGTCCCCTCAAAGACACTAGCGAAGGTAAAGAACTGGTCCAGTGTTCCACGGCTGGGATGAAACACACATTGTTAAACTGAATGGGTATTTTCTTTTCTTTCTTTTTTTTTTACTGTTCTTACACAATCACAGCTTATGTTTTATGATTTCTGAAGATTCTACCAGAGAAAGTTCAACTTATGTTGTGATATTGTCGAACGCTTTAACTTTTAAACTGTCTAAACTTTCCAAAGTTTTTTGGGTAACAAACTCTGTTCACTCCTACAAACTTTACACTCCTCATACAGTTTACACATCCACCCATAAGTATTTTTGTCATCTTTTACCCAGTGTGGCTCTCACTGCTAGAGGAATTACGGTTTCTCTCAAAGCTCCCGAGAGTGCAGCATGCACATCCAAACTCCCATTCACTCCCATTGCTGTATATCTGAGCTCTAAATTTTCTCTTCAAAACCTGAAGTGAAGGGTCTCTTTAACCTGCCATATCCCCTACATAAAACTATGTAGACACATAAAAAGTTACACATATGGCCACCAGAAGTTTCTGCCACTCATGGTTCAATTTATTTATTTATTTGGTATAACTTCATTTTCAGACTGCTTCAGTTTGTTTGTGGCTCAATTTCTAGTTTAAATTTCTGTCTTCCTATCTGATGAAGAATGGTGCTATGTGATCCTCTTCCTTCCCAGAAAAGGTGGGAATTGCCATAGCAACCAGTAACTCAGCAAAATCTAGGACAGAAGCTAGTAGATTATTCTGTTTTAGATTTTCTTTGTTAGGTTCTTCCATCAAGGCTGCCACCATAAATCCTGTAAAATTCAACAATTTTTCGTGGATTAGAACTTTGAGTTAAGAAGAAATGAATAAACGCCTCTGCCCTTTGTCTAATATACGTCTTTTAACCTC
>JAOXNZ010000064.1:6757565-6772770 GCA_028566095.1 Kryptolebias brasiliensis | reverse complement strand
AAACTCTTTATTTATAGTCTTACTTGCTATAGAGGCTTCTTGTACGTAGATGCAAGACCACTGAAACCAGAATACTGGAGGATGCAGATCTGCAAAATCAGATTGCTGAGGAGTACACAATTCTGTACTGAAAAATAAACGCATACCAGCACAAACTGAGATTTTCAGGCAGTAGCTTTATTGTTAACCTTCAACATTTTTTTTAGAAAAGATATATATGACAATGTAAAACAAAACTCTTAAATCGTTACTTCAGGTTGAACTTTAAGTGCTTTATGTTCTAATCAGTTAATACAAAAACTAGTCTCCTATATTAAAGGTTGTTGTAATTAAGACTTTACTTAAGAAACTGGATGTTGATCCAGGAGCTCTAGCCATTTATGGATCTATATCCAATCTCCTCTTTCATTAAAAAAACAATCTTACAAAAATTGTTTCAAACCAACTGTGTGAGAATTTGGGTGGAGGAATAAATAAACAGAAAATCTCGTGTTTGCCAAGTATGGTTTAAACCAGGGCATGTCTATGTGTTTATTATCAGTAGTTTTAGTCCAAAACCACTGAAACAGCAGACATCCTTGAATCAGGCAATAAAACCTCTTAGAATGCCTGTTTCAGTGCAACAAGTTAAACCAGACTGAAAGTTTTCAAACGTTATTGAAATATGAATCCCTGAAGTTAATTAAAAACAACTTAAAGAAAATAGGAAGAAATGAAATGATAACTTTGATATTAGTCTGTAGTTTGAGAGTTGGTTCGAGACCTTTCAACAGCCTGTTGAAAAGTACAGCCAAACTTTTTTTAACTGCCTTTATAAATATTACAATTGCATAAACACACTGATATTAACAAAATCAGAAAATGGTAAAATGCATCAAAATATATCATACAGTTAGACGTTTACAAAAAGGGTGGCATCATTTGAAATCCTTGTGGTTTTATGGGTTGCAAGCTCTCAAATGCAAACCAGGACACATGAATTATAAGATAATCATATACTGTAAAATAAAAATGAAAGTCTTAGAAGCAGTAAGGGGTAACAGAAAGAAACCCTACTTTGGAGAAAACTCTACATACTGCAGGCTGTGCTGTTTCATTTCTCTGAGTCCCATCCCCCTAACAACAACCCAATCACTGTGATGTCCTTGAGGAGGACAGCGTGGCCATAAGACCCATTTAGCTTCTTTGCTTTCTATGTTCCCTCCTCTTCCATTTCCTCCCTCCCTTGTCCTGTTGTAATCCTCCTACAGCTATCATGCAGCCTCTGATTTATATGACTGACTGGGGGTGAGGACAATAGCCAATCACAGCAGAGGGTGGCAGTTGAGGAGAAGACATTTCATTGGCGTCACTGCTCCCTATGACGAATTCTTGGGCTGCGTTAAAATGGAGTAGATACAGGAGATGCCAAGGCTGACGTTTACAGACACCACGTCCGTCCTTGTGGAGCAGATTCTTCAGGAAAACAGCTGATAGAGGGTAACCTTTATTCTCAGTTTGATGCCATAATTTAACAATTCAGTACTTGTATGGTTAAAATGTAGTCCCTTTCAATTCTCCAGCTTTATGTGTAAGGACATTATCAAAACTAATCTAGCCCTAGGATTCTGTGAAGCGCATTCACGTTTCCGTCTTTTTGTCCTGTTTTCAGGTTAGTAAATGCTGTAAAGTAACTTATTTTGTACCCTAACTAAGTTTAAAACACATATGACTTGTTTGCTTCTATTTTTTTCCAGTAATTTTGATGCTGTGTCACGTTCTGGTGTAAAGCCGTTCATCGTGCAGTGAGTAAAATGGCGGCAGTGGAAGCACTTTTCTTTTATCACTGGCTATGATGACTTTGGGCTCCTCTGTATTACAAACTGTAGAGAGTGTGGTTGTTATGCATTTTGTGGAAGTTACAGTGCAAAAGCTTGCAGTTTTTGCTGGTCACTGGCGGCTCCTGAGCATAAATTTTATTGGGGCGGACATTCATTACCTGAATCACTAACCATGCAAATTTTAAAATTTGCATTACATTTTCTGTGAAAAAACATAGGATATGTGTTGTCTAATATTTATTTTGTTGCTTTTTTGTGCACAAAGCTATTGCCCTTTTTCTTACTCCCATGGATCGAGGTTGTGTCTCATGAAAACAATACGGTCTAATAATTCAATCAGAGAAACAAACGCCTTCTGCACTCACAAATGAATTTTTAAACAGAAAATCTCCACTGTTGGGAACACCAGGTTTTGCTGCACTCCTTTCCTGCTTTAAATAAGATTATGTGAGGTCTAGTGTTAGTAGTGGCTGTATCAATGAGCTAAAACCAGCAGAATGTGTCTTTTGTTGTTGCTCTTTCAGCTTCTCCTTTCTTCAGCAAGCAGACTCGCACAAAAGATTTGGAAATTGTTTTACACTGGATGTCCTTCCTGCCGCACCCTTGGCTCGAACCTGCAGCCTCAGAATTACAAGACTGTAACACTGACCACCGAGCTACCACAGCCCTACTGGGAAGAATTATTTTCACCCCCAAGGCGACTCTATTAAGACGCTTTTCCATTGTCTAGTCTCAGCACAGCTTGCTTCGACCCAACTCAGTTCTACACGGTCTTTGTAGTTTTCCATTTAAATGAGTGCCTCAATGTGGGTGAGTCGTCTAAAGGTGCTCGGGTGGAAAGCAGCAGTAGTCGGTCAGTTTTTGTTTGTAGATGTAATGGTATTTGTATGGTTGGAGCTCACGCAGCAGGAACAGACGCTGAGATGCTGATGCTGATGCTCCCAAGCTGAACTCCCAGTGCCAAACGATGGATTGGATCTGTATCATTACAACAAAGGTAACTGAAGGCAACTGCTACACAAACAGTCCAAAATGATGATTTAACTTCACTGTGAGTTTATGTTTAATTCGGCACTCATTATAGGTGGAATAAAGTGACAAAACACTCACCATTCTCTCTCGTGTCCAAGTCAAAGCCACCTTCCTCTTCCGGTTGGAGCCCATACTTCGAGTGTATTTGGTCTAGCTCTGCTGTCAGTCATAAAGCACAGAAAATGTCTGCACCTCCTAATAGTACATATGTGTTGGTTTACATGGTGTCATTTTATTGGACATATTTTATATATATATATATATTTATTCTTCTTCTTTTAAGTAAATAAAAAAAACAAATGCTGAATTTGCGAGGTTTTAAAAATGGTGGGTTTCCTGTGAAGACACTCTCATGATTAACGTTACTCTCTGGCCAATCAATGGCCTGCAGTCAGCTGACGTCAAACCTTCAGCTCAACTCAGCTGAGGTGATTCTGAGAAGTGATCTCAAAGTGGGCGGGACCCCACAATGGAAAGACTTTGAACCCCGCGCTAGGTTGACCCAAGTCGAGGTGAGTCAAGGCCATGGAAAAGGGCCATTAGCGGCCAATATGATAAATCTACTGACTAATGCGGGCTGTGAACTGTCCTGTACCATAACTGCAATAAAGTCAAAATCTGAGTGTGAATCACCCAAAATTATTTTAAATTCCATTTAAAATTGTCCAAATAGTTGAAGAACACACAGAACATCTGCGATCCCATTTGCTCTTATTGACCGGCTGCTCCTGGAGAAAGTTGAAGGTTTAATGCAGACTGTTTTGTTGTTACAAATTAAATTACTTGCTGTTCAGTATTGTATATGCATTTTACTGAGCATCAACCTCACAAGCTAAATGTATGTCTTTCTGAGTGCCCTGGGAAGTGTGCTTAAGTACAAAGATAGTATTGCCATAACATGGGATTCAAAAGGAAGATTTGGCTGGAAGAATAATGTGTGATAATTTGAGAGAATGAAGTTTACTTTGTAAAAATGAATATCTGTTGACTGTTATAACAGAAAAAAGTGATGATAAAACACTGACAATATGAAAGAAAGACAAGATAATGCTTTTGAGAATGTTTAATAAAAGCAGCATTATCCAGGAGGATTCTGTGAAGTGCAGTCACGTTTCCTTCCTCATCTTTTTTTGCCCTGTTTTCAGGATCTTTAGAATCTGTTACCCTGGCACCTACTCTAGCATCTGTAACATAATTAGACACATACTGAAGAAGTGTGTCTTTTTTGGAAAGATGGCTGGGATTGAATGTCTTCTGAAACAAATGAAGACAGATTAAATCAAAGTAGAGATGTTTACCCATTATGCATGGCAGCAACATTTGAAGAAAGGCAAACACAGCATGTTGGCAAAAACACAACTACTGCCAAGCACGGTGGTGGAGGGCTGATGATTTGGGCTTGTACTGCAGCCACAGGACATGGGCTCCTTGCAGTCATTGAGTCGACCATGAACTCCTCTGTAGACCAAAGGATTCCAGAGTGAAATGAGGCCATCTGTCTGACAACTGAAGACTGGACCAAACTGGGTCATGATGCAACAGGACAAGGATCCCAAAGTGAAAATCATTCCAACCATCAGAATGGCTGAAAACAGAGAAAAAAATTGCAAAGCTCCAGTCAAAGTCCAGGCCTCACCTGTTTGAAATACCGTAGTTTGACTATAAAGAGCTATACAGAAACAAATGTCTGTGAAACTCAATGAAATGAAGCAACGCTGGAAAGAAGAGTGGGCTGAAATTCTTCCATAACCATGTGAGAGACTGATAAAGTCCTACAGAAAAGAACTACTGAGAGTTATTGCTGCTAAAAGTGGTTCTACATCAGTTGAATCACAGGATGGAACCATGAAGATGAGTGGACTTCCTCAGACTCCTTTTCCAATTGGTTTTCTTTAAATAATTAAGGAGACAGTGAAATATGTTGGATTGTTTTTTGAGGTTGTATTTAACTCATTGTAAAACATGATGAAAAACAGATGAATTTTTGTCATTACAGAAAGGAATCCAGCAGGAAACATACTTTCTTTTTACTGTGATTGAACATTTTAGGCAAAAACGAGTCTTAAAGGTTTTTGTTTTTCTAGCTGATGTTGTATTCCTGTTGTAGAAAATCCTAATATTCTTCTTTAATAGCAGTGAGTCTCAGTCAGCAATTGTTTAAATAAAAAAAAACTATGTACACTTCAGATCAATTATGTTAACTGGGAACTGTGCCATCTATTAATCTGTGATTGATCATGCTAATTAAAGGTCCAAAGTAAGCATACTTCTGCACCCTTGGTCCACTGGCATATTTACGGCTGCTGATTCAACACTGCTCCTGCAGCAGTTAGGAGAATGGATGGAATGGTTGGATGCTTCAGCACCATCAGTGCAAAAGACTGGACCCATTAAGATACTCTGACCTGATCCATTCCCACATCTCAAGCAATACCACTCCATAAATACTCAAGTCATCTGCCAAGGTGAGATCAATTTGTGCGTGTGTTTTCTGTGTGCACTCAGCCCTCAAAGTATTTTGCGTTTTTCAGCGACTGGCAGATTGTTTGTCTAAACTAATTAGGTACAAACTGCAGTTTATGTGGACATAGAGTTCCTTATTTTAAGGACCTTTCTTGGAAACAAATTTACATAATTTACAGTAAGTATTGGTGGTGTTGGGCCAGAAGATCCTCCGGGGGTTGTGAGAAAGTTCACTTAGCTGTTTGTTTCAGCTGTAAAGAAAATTTGAGAACATTTCAACAGATAATTTGGGATCTCTGTTTTTTAACTTGAACTCTCATCAACCTCTGCTGAGGTTGATGAGAATATTTGTCTTAACATTTATTTAGGTGCTTCCTTGTTACAGTTACTACATATACATGGTTATTTCAGGAGAACAAACTGCACCAGAAGTGCTATGTGTATATTAGGAGTGTAACTGTCCACCATAGTCATAGTTTGTTAGGTACCCCAGTATAAAGGTCATGATATGGGTTTCATACAACAAGAAAAATAAACTTTTGTTTGTTTGTTTTCATAACAGACAATAACTCTCCTAGCAGCAGAGACAGGAAAAACAAGTCACCCTAGCTAGTGGAGAGGTTCTATGGTAGCAGGTCATATACAACCTGGCAGAATTTAACTGGTACCTTTACTATAACATTTTAAAGAGACTGCGGGACCTGAGGAGTTTATGGTATATACTGGGATGGGTGATTGTTTAGTAGAGGTGAGTTAATTACACATGAACAGCAGGTGTGTGACAGGCAAAACAGAAAAGCTGAGGGGAAACTATGGCCATGGAAAAATAAAATCCTAAGACTGCCAGCTTAACAGGTAACAGAAAAACACATGACCTAGAATATCTTATCAACAGAAAATACTTTGGCAGAAATAAACAAGGAAACTGAAGCACTGAAGCATACTAATAAACAAGATTAATCAAAGGCTACTTTTTTTTTTCTTTTTTTTTTTTTTTTGCATGGTTGTTCACATTACAGTATAATTTAAATGTCACCATCATCAGACTCCAGTGTGAACAGTATATGGCCCTGAAGTGACCTGCATACGCAGAAGACATGACATTGCACGCTGTGTTTATGGAAGTACATATGAATGCTACACATGTCAGGGTGTGTGTAATGGTTCTGAAGATGTTGGGCAATCTGTGCCGACAAAATTATTACCTGCTATGCTTGTTTTGTCCAGTGTTTACATTTGATCTTGCCACTTCCCGCCTACTCCAGGGCAGAATTCAACTTCTGGAACAGGAGTGACGTACTGAAAGTAGAGGAGAGAAAATAAAGTCAAGTATCAACACCAACATTGGTATCATATGATGGCGTAGATCCTCTGTCATCCAGGACATGGCAAATCTGAGCTTTAAACTGCATGATGTTGGTATAGATGACATCAATATTTAGATCGATCTGCATACCCCTACTTCAATGACGTAATGATGAAATGCAACATGACCGTTCAGACTGAGGTCGCTTTGAAAAATATTGGATATGTATCCGATTTAGTACCAGATATGAAAGTGACCTGGGTTGTATTTGAAAAAAAGTCAGCTCTGTCACATTCAGACTGTCATAAACTAATCAGATACAGGCCACTTTAGCCTGCGGTATGAAGGTAGTCTAACAGGAAAACACAAAACACCAAGAACCCCAAGACTGTGACAGCTACAAGTCATGTGACAAACAAAAAGTTTCACAAACTTCAGAAAAATATCTCTTTTCTACTAAAAAACTAATAAAACAAACAAAAAAAGAGTGTTTCAGCCAAATAATGGTGCAAAAAAGCAATACAGACCTAAATAACCTCTCTTGGTGTGAAAACACAAATTAAATAAAATGTTAAACACTCACACCAAGCTTCTCAGTAAGTGACTGCTAATGTGAAACAATGACACTTGATATCAGGGATATCCAATAAATATTCAAATGACCTTGCTTAGTATTTTAGAAACTGCTTGCCATCCCTGTACCTCTCGTCTCTCTGCTGCTGCAGCCACAGGTCATGACCAGGAAACCTTTCTAAACAGCTGACCTGAAACAATTAGGTCTTTAAAACTAAGTGTTATCCTGAAGCAGCCATTCATATTTTGTTTGTTGTAGAGTGCTTTAAATAGTATCTTCCTCAGCTTTTTTTATTGGTGTGGCTGTTAGCAAAATGTCCGCTTCTAGATGGAAGCTAATGTATTTGTCATGTGCTTTAATGTACCTGTGCCAAATGCCTATACTGTGACAGTTTGGTACAAATACATGCACCATTACACCCCTAGTGAATAACTCTTCTGTGTAAACTTGACATCAGTGTAAAAGTTTTTCCAGTAGTGTTCACGTAAACAGCTAAGAATTTTGTAGATCAGAGTTGTTTTAAGACAGCAACAAATGTCAGAAGCGGTGGAGAGTGAGGCAAACCCAATGCACAGACTCATGGTGTGCTTCAAAAATTAACTAATTTATTAAAAACAAAACAAAACAAACGGCTGACATGGCAGCAACGGTAAACACAACAAAATCCAGGAAACCACAGTAAACATCAGAGGCAAGACACGAGAGAACACAGGCAGCGCATGAAGCAACAATGGACCAGTGTGTAAGTGAGAGAAATGAGCATGTTTTAAAGGCAGGAGGTGATTATGAGAAGTGGGCACAGGTGAGTGATTACAAAACTTGGATCAGGTGAAGATGGGCGTGGCAGGTAAACAAGTGAAAAGCAGGATAAGTGAATATGACAATGGCACAGAGACAAGACAACAAAAGAGACAATAAACCCAAACCCAAAAGAAACCAGAAACAAAAACACTAAATACAAAAAGAAACACACAAAAAAAAAATCCTGACAACAAACCACTTTGGTCTTAGTTTCATTCAGACTGCCCTTTAGCACGTCAGTCTGATCAGAATAAATCTCCAATTTTCCAAACTGAGGTTGTGTGAAAGGCCATCTACAACAGGTAAAGATATTAATCATTCATAACCTTTCCACAGACGCTCAGTTCAAAAGATCTGAATGACTGCTTTACAAGGACATAATGAGTAAAGAAAATGAGTGAGGCTGACACCTTCTCTATTTTTAATATTAGTCCTTAAACTTTTTTGTTTTGGTAATAATGTTAAACTTAACCTGGGTAACCTTGAGGCTTTACAGCCTCTGTTTGTTGTTGTCTCTCTTTCATACTGTACCCCCTCTTCCATGCTGGTTAAAGCATATGGCTGCTTTCCCTGAGTCTGCTTCTGTCTGAGGTCTCTTCTTATTAAAAAGGCAGTTTCTTCTCATCTCCATCATCAAGTGCTGTTCAAAGGGTGGGGCTCCTTCTTTATGCAGAGTGAAATGGCATCAGGCTCTCTGTACACAACCTGCCCACCATCAGAGTCAGCAAATAACTTCACGCTTCAAAGTCTCCAGCTCGAACTCCCAGAATCACCTATTTTTATAATCGAAATAATTTAAATGACTCTGTACTCTGAAACAGTGAAGATAAAGCAGTGAGGTCAGAGGTCAAAGGTCATGCTTTGATAATATCATCTGTTCATGTGTGTGTGGGTGGTGTATATGTGTGGGTGAACGGGAACGGCAGGTCTGCCTCTCAACTCGGAGCCCCTCAGGGATAAACAGGTAGAGAAGTAACACACTCTATCAGGTTTAATGCAGCCCTCCAATTTTCACCCCAGGAGGGGAAACAGATACCATCTCTGATTTGAAACTCCAGCTACATTCTCCACTTGTGGCCGAGGCAATGTGTAAACATTTAATGAAACGACTCTGTTTAATCCCACACGTTCCTTAAAAGTCTAGAGAGCCTGTTTTTCCATCACCGGCAGGTGATAGAAGCAGAAACAGGGCGCCGCTGATGGAGGAGAAGAGGCAGGGAGCAGAGGATGGAGAGGAGGCTTTAATAGGGAGCTGGGTGCCGTTTGGGAGGGAAGATGGGCGGCAGGTTGGGGGATTGACTGTTTAAAAGCTCACAGACACCCATGCGTGTCAAGACTGCCAATCCACTGGGAAATCAGTGCCCGAGAAGCCGTCAAACTCCCCTGGAAAGATCCCCATTTCTGAGCACAGAGACGTGACATTTTGAAATGTGAAGCGGACAAACCACCTGCTACAACCAGAGGTTGGATAAGAGGCTCTGATGAGACAGACACAAACTGGAAATGGGTCTCATTTGTTAAATTTTTAGGTCTCATTGCTCCCTCTCCTCTCTTCCTCCCTCTTTTCCCCCTGCCTTCTTCTCTAGATTCATCATCATTGAGCTATAACTTTCAGAATTGTCTGAGTATTTCTGTAATGAGAGCAACCCCCCAGATATTATTGATCTATGTCCTCAATTACCTTCCAACTCTCAATTATTTAATACAGCTCCAGCTCCTTGTCTTCCAGAAGTTGTTCAAAGGAAACGAAAGAAGGTTTTACTATCCAGTCCTGCCTTCTCTGGCCCAGATAAAGTGTTTCAGTGTTACATGTCTTTTCTGATTTATTAAGGGGGCTGATGCATAAGGACTGAATCCTTCTTTTTGCTGTTATGTTAAAAAAATGCTGTCTGGTACCTCTTTGCTCAGCTTTGAAATCCATCCATTCATTCATTTTCTTTTACCTGCTTCTCCATTCCGGGTCGCGGGGAGCCGGTGCCTATCTCCAGCAGTCACTGTGTGAGAGACGGGGGACACCCTGGACAGGTCACAAGTCCATCGCAGGGCCACATAGAGACAAACGAGACAAACAACCATTCACACTTTCACTCACACCTAGGAACAATTTAAGAGTTACCAATTAACTTAACATGCATGTTTTTGGTCCAGCTTTGAAATAAGACATACAATTAAAACACCAAAAAATGTGGTTCCATCAAGAGTATTGTGCTTTGACTTGGAGTTGTGGAACACTGTACAACGTAGACAAAATAAACAAAAATCAGCACACACAAAAACAATGACAATCAATAAAATTTGTGAAACCGTTAAAAAACAGCCCTCGTTTAAGCACTGGAGCTCAGACATACTTCACTGTAGAAACATTCAAAGTTTAAACTGGTCACAGAAAATTGGACTTTACATGTCTGAACTGATATTTTGATTACTTTTATGGTTTTTACACAATCATAGTTTACATTTTATGGTTTTTACAGACTTTTTCATGGACTGTTTGACAATTGATGATGTCTCACACTCTAACTTCTGAAATGTGCAAAAATTCCACAAATTTGCAAACAAACTGTTCTTACTATATCACAATTTTTTCTGACCCTTAAACAAATTATTAATTAAAACATATTTGTCTTTTTTATCCAATTTGTCTCTCACTGCTATAGGACTTACAGTTTTTTTTCTCAAATGGCCCAAGAAAGCAGAGAGCACATGTCTAAGCATTCATAGATTTCAGTAATGCTTATTTTATCTTCAAACGTGAGGAAAAAGGGTCTTTTTAACTTGTTAGATCTCTTACCTAAGCACTGTAAAAACATAAAAGTTCACATGTGTGACGGTCGGAGCCTTCCGCTGCTCACTGTTCAAAAGATTTTAAGATTCAACTTATTGTTTTTGCTCAATGACTGTTTGAGGCTTAGTTTTCAGGCTGCCTTTTTGTCTGCCTCTCATTAACTTGGCAGCCAGAGAGAGAGGGACACTTGTGTGTGGTTACCACGGTGATTGGGGTGGCTGCAGCTCAGCATCTAGAGTAATCGTCCTCCAACGAAAGAGTCAGAGGTTCGATTCCTAGCAGTATGCAGTTACATGTTGAAGTGTCCCTGGGGAAGACACTGAACCCCTCATTGCCTCCAATGTTCCCCATTGGTGTATGGATGCAATCTAAAACATTGATTTGACTCTAGAATGATTTATTCAGATTAGCTTTGTAAAAATGAAGTAGAGAATGTGTGTGTGGATGGGTAAATGAGGGCACAGGTTGTGTTGTGAAACATTTTGAGTGGTCTGGTTGGCTAAAAAGGCGCTATATGAGTACAGATCATTTACCATAGCAAGCCTCTGTCAGCAGGTTCATTTATTTTTTATTTTTTCAACTTAATTCTTTTTATACTTATTCTGTTCGCACAGCAAACTGTAGGCATTCTTCTTAGATTATTACAAAGTCATGTTGGAGTTTTGGCCAGTAGCTGCAGTGGCACCCTTCAACATTTCTTTCAATTTTTTTCTATTTCTAGACTATTATGCAATTTCCAAGGTGTTGGTTTTTAAGGAGCAAACCATTTCCAGACTAATTTCATTCTTCGGAGGCGACCACATCTCTTTACTTTGCAATGGTGTTGCAGCTCTACTCCAAGCATGTATTTTAAGAAAGAAAATAAATGGCACTGCTTGAAACGTGAAGTATTTTGTGCAGTTATGTGATTTTATGGAGGCTGCATGACCAAAAACCAAATGCCCAAAAGCTGAGAGAAAAGAAAAACACTAATGAAACTGTAATCAACGAGGGTTTATCAGCATTGAAACCCTTTGAATGCTAAAGACAAACTTAGCGAACTTTTGAAATGACCCTGCAGCTACTTTGAGCTGTCAATCAAAATGCGGTGCACCAAAGAACAGGGTGAGGAAAGTGTTTTTCACTGAGCTTTTACATTCAAAGGGCAGGAAAACAAGTTCAGGCTGTTTGGAGTGCAAATGTATTTTAGGCATCATTAAAAAAAAAAAAAAATATCCAGCTTGTTTTCATCTCTTTCAACCAGCCTGGGGCGGGGGCTCATCTTACAACTCAAAGATTTTGTACCTGCTTGCTCATATCATTGCTTTTAATATGTATTGATTTGGTTCTCATCATCATGCAGTTAAGCCCTTCTACACTTCTTGGTGAATAAAAAATCCAAAAGTTTCTGACTGATTTGACAAAATGTATAACATTTACTTAAACAAATTGTACTGAAAAATAATCTCACTCAGATTATTTTTAAAGGAGATGCTTATTTAAGCTAAAACCTATCAAACTAACTACAAAATGTTTATTGTAAAGACTAACAGTTTCTTAAAGAATTACTACTTCGTAAATAATTTCATTACTACTTTTAATGATACAATGTCCACTTTTTATTTCTTTTTTGTTGTGTTTTTTTTTTTTACTTGTTCAGTGTATTTACTTTGAGAGATGGAAAACTCAACAAGTCCTCCAATCCACCAGAAGGAGCGTTCACTGACCAGCTTCACTTCCTCAAAATTTCATCCATCCATCTACTGTATTTGTTCTTCCATCTATTCTTTATCCATCCATTCATCTATCCATCATCCATCCATCCATCATTCATCCATCCATGCATCCACTCATTTATCTATCCATCTATTGTATCTGTTCTTTCATCTATCATTTATCCATCCATCAACATCTATTTATTCATTTATCCATCCATCTATTCATTTGATTGTCAATCTATCCATTACCCATCCATCATCCATCCATCCATTCATTTATCCATCCATCTATGCATCTGTTTGTCTATCTATCATTCAACCATCATTCATTCATCCATTCATTCATCCATTCATTCATCTATTTATCATCTATCCATCATCCATCTATCTATTTATTCATTCACCTATCCATCTATTCATCAACCATCCATCTATCCATCCATCCATCCATCCATCCATTCATTCTGCCTCTACCTCCCCTTCACCCATCACTTTATTGCTTCTCTGTTTACCATTTCTCTCTCTCTCTCTCCCTCTCTCTCTCTCTCCCTCTCTCTCTCTCTCTCTCTCTCTCTCTCTCTCTCTCTCTCTCTCATGCCTCCTTCTCCTTTCCTCTTTTTTTTAACCATCATCTTGTGGGTGTGTGCATGCGTGTGTGTACGGGGTGTGGGGGTCCACAGATAACTTGGGTTAATAATCTTTCAAGATGGAACCCCATTCTGAGTAACGCAAGCCTGCAGTCACAAGATGTCCCAGATAGTCCTAATCAGAGGGAGGACCACCACCTCCATCCTTCCCCTCACTCCTCATTCTTTTCTCAAACAACTAATGCACTACCTCCTCATTAATCTGGTGAACTGACACCGCTGTGGTTTTTGTTTTTGCTGGAGAATAACACTTTAGTTTAGTCTCTCTGCTCTCAATAACATCTGTTACACATGGGTGTGTGGACAGGACACGTCTTAACAGAATACATCATGCTGGTACATGCTTATTTTGATCAATTTGAGACAAATTACAGCTAAAAAAACTTGAGGTTGTACTTTTTTTACACAAAACATAGATAATTTTTTTAAGACTTCTTAGATGTTGACAAATGGCAAAAGCGCAACAACTATTTATCACAACGGCTGCAGAAATGTTTCATCACACCTGGAGAAGATGAGAAAAAAAATGGAGACAGAAGTTCAGCTGCACTGCACATTTTAACCTCTGCTGCATTTTAAACATCACTCTCATTTGAAGATTTACACTGTTTTGTTTTAGATTATCCATACATTCATGTGTGTGTGTGGATTTTCAAATGCAGCTTTGGCCTTGGTTGTTTGTCTGGTGGAAATGCAGCTAATTAGGCATTTCTCTGAAAGTAAACCACATTGTGTTTAATAATGCTCGAGCGTTGGTTAAGTAATGCAGTGTTTTCTATGCGGCGCTCCAGGCAGCTGCAGCTGGCTTCCAAAGATGACTGGCGCCCTCTAGCTGCCAAACTCACACACAGAAACAGCTAAATGTGGGACTTCACCCCTGCAAACAGACAAACTTAAAGTTTAGTTTACTCTCCCCCATCCCCTCTCTCTTGCCTGGCTCTAAAGGAAGGTGCCACGATCATCCTTCATTTAATTCTTACTTTGGTTAAATTTTCTGCGGCAGATGTCTTGCATGTGAGAAAGGAAACACTTTGGGCCATGAAGGACGTCGCTGGAGGAAATCCATGTAATCTGCCACGTCTCACAGTTAATCAGGAGGCTTAATAAGTCATGAAATCCTTCACAGTGTGACCGGGCAGATTCAATGAGCACTCCACTCTGCTCAGATGAAGAGCTGAGGTGTCGTGGGGGTGGGGGTGGGTTTGTGTGCCTTCCAGAAGAGCAAAGGGAAAGAATATATCATCCTATCTGCTCTGCCTTTTATTTACATCAAGTACCTGCAGTTAGTTTAGAGGTCAGAGGTTTACAGGTTTAGAGGTTTGACTGCGAAGCGAGCAGAACCTGTGACAAGTTAACGCCACGTTTTGTTTCATCCTGCCCTCAAGTGACTGAACAAGCAAGTTCAGAAGTTACCACAAACCCAATTCCGGCACATATTTTAGGAAATGTTTAGATCCGTCCAAAAGAGCTAGAAACTGTATACTGAGTGAACCCAGTCTCACTGCTAAACCTGCACACCACTGCATGGAATACTCATAAATAAGTTGCATCAAATTTGACACAGTCCATATTTGGAGTTTGCAGATACACACACCACTGAGCTGTTATGTTTTAAAGCCAGGGTTCTCAAACTTTATATTCAAAGGTCCAAATCTGCTTTCCAGATAAGGTAAAAGGTCCAGAACAACTAGCAATAATCAAATTATTATTTTTTTATTTATTTGCTTACAACTTACTACCAAAAGAAATGACACTGCTTGTGAATCTAAGCTGCTCTAACTTTTGATAGGGAAGCTTAAAGTCATAATAGCTGTCAAAATATGCAATTTTTCAATGTTTTTTATTTGATCTGTTATACTTCTAACACAATTTCTACATCACTTAATGCTCATTTGGTGGTTAATGTAACTGAAAATCATCAGGGTTTTTGTAAAAATTGTGTTAGAAAAGAGCAAATGTTACCTTTGTTTATAACTAAATTTGGTGATCAGTTACAGAAATTCAGGTGGCACAGCGGCGTAGTGGTTAGAGCTGTCGCCTCCCAGCAAGAAGGTTGCAGGTTCGAAACCCGGCCTGGGGC
>JAOXNZ010000064.1:6724899-6745341 GCA_028566095.1 Kryptolebias brasiliensis | reverse complement strand
ATGGATGGATGATGGATGGATGATGGATGGATGATGGATGGATGGATATCTCCTACATAAAACACCGTAGAGACATAAACATGAGCATGTGTGACCATCTACAGATCCATTTATGGAGCTTTCATTTGATGTCATTTAATGTGTGGATTTTTGTATTTTGTAGAAGCTCTTCTGTTTTCTGCACCAAACTAATTAAATGACATTCAGTGCTGAAGAAGGGCTTGGCAGGAGACCTGTTTTCCTTACACTTACTGCTCCTAATCAGTTTAATCGTGTTTTATCTGCTAAGATACAGTAAGTATCCTTGGTTATTGCTGTACTTAATTAAACATAAACATATATTCTGTGATCCTGGCCTTCAGTTTGCTGCAGAAAAGCAACCAACATGTTTTAAATGTTAAACCTGTCTGTAATAAAAATCTTACACAAGTTTTGCAATTTTATATATTTTTATTAAACAATAAACACATGCAGTTCAAAACAAATTCACATACAAATTACACCAAATTAACACGTTCACAGTTGCATGAACAGATTTTGGCTCTTGAAACATTTTTCTTTGGTTTTGTGTTTGCTGCTCTGCAGAATCCCAGTTCAAATCGAACTGAGAATCGTTTTACTTCTGACTGCTCTGCTATCGAATAAGCACAAATATTTGCACCAAAGTGTGGAACGCCACCTTGGATTAATTTTAAAAGCAAGACTAATTTTCTTCCAAGAAACTTTGGTTATGAGAAAAAGCAGATTTGTTTTTGGTTTGCGTTCAGTCATTTGCTCAGTTTGCTTTTTAAAATTGCAGTTATTGAACCCCACATTTAGCTTCCGGTGGTTCAGGGGCCTCCAGAACCAACATGTTCATCAGCTCTGTGTGGAGAACAGAAGAACGCCGTCTGCGATGGACCCCAGCAGTAAACTGAAACCTGATTGGGTGACAGGACAAGAGTGGACTCCTTGACTCAAAAGGAGGAACAGATTGTCCTTAAAATTAACAACAAACAGTCCCACCAAAGCCCAAGCCTTCCAGCAGCAGATTGAAACGAGCGTCCCGCTCAGAGTACTGGGATTACTGGAGGAGGGGGGTTGCAGCAGCGGGCTGCAGTTGTTTTAGGGTTGGGGAGGTTGATCGTTAATGGCCGCCGAGGCTTCGCTTCTCTTCACTCATCCAGTCGATCCCGATGAAGGTCAGACTCATGATCATGAATATGAAACCCAGAGCAGAGAAACACGCAGCCTGAAAACACAACAAAGACTGAGGTGTTCAGATGTTCCCATCAGCTCAGATGTTCTTTACAGATGTTTAGTTTGATTTTTTTAATCTTCAGGTGGAGAAACGTACCTGGATCTTTGGTCTAGAGCTCATGGGTTCCTGGTTTTTGGGGACGATTCGGATGTAAAACAGCCCAGGGAGGATGAAGATGAGGGTGGGAGCGGTGGTGGCTCCTGGACAAGAAGAGAAGGTACAAAGATTATGTTACTGTAAAACAGAAATAATCAAAGACTAAGAGAACTGAGCATTTTAGATCATCATTTTCTTCCTTCCATCCATCCTCCAATCTTTGTAAGGTTATTAGCTCCACCCCTTTCACATTTGGTATCATTGAAAGCCCTAAATGTCCTTTGTAGAAAGCAAAAGGAGTTAATTCAGTGGTATGTATGTTAACTTTTGACTGTGCAACTTTACAAACGGCACCCCATAGTTATGCAGTGGGTGGAAGATATTAAGGTTTATAAATGTCCTCCACAGAGGACAAATTTGAACTCCTGGTAGTCGGGAGGCTATGACACTTATCCATGATCGGGTCACAGAGGCAACAGATTTAGGAGGGAAACCCAGACCCTCTCCCCAACGACACCCTCCAGCGAGTTCTGGGTCCGCCTGATGTCTCAGGTCAAAGTGTTCGAGTGAAATGCTGTGAAATGTTTGTGTCCACTTTGGTCTTGGTCCCACTCAGACTAGCCGTTAGCTCATCAGTCCTGTCAGAATTAAACCTTTTCTCCAAAGTAAAGCTGTTTAAAGATCTACCTACAAAAGGTCAAATATTAATTATTCAGAACACAGAACAACACTTCAAAACAACAGAACTTTTCTTTTAAGTTAACGGCTTTAACACATAAATGTAGAAATAAACCCAAACCTACTTTTTAAGACCAAACACGTACTTTGTTTTAGTTTTAAACTCACTCGGTATAAAAATCCTCATTTCTTCATGTGTTTCTTCCAGTTGTGTAATTGCAGTTGAAAGAAAAGCCAAACAGTTGTACTTGTGTCTAATTATGCACCTGTAATGCCAAAAATGTCTCGAATGTTGGGAACGCAGATGACCAGCAAGTTGACGGCGAACAGCAGACACACAGCGATGGCGATGTGACGTAACCAGTGGAAGGATTTTCCTGGAAACAGCAGCTGCAAGAGGGCTCGACGAATCTGTCAGGAAAACACACGTTTGAAGGCTTAGCAGGTCTTCAGATTATTTACTCACAGACCTTCAGACTCTGTTTTGTACTTTGGTGTAAGAATACTTCATGTTCTTACAGGAAACAGGACCACGGGTACAGTCAGGGTAACGGCCACCAGGACGGCCAGCCGCACACACAGGATCAGGGTGTCCAGAGGATCCACTTTGCTGTAGGTGTGGAGGAGCTCAGCCTCAGTGTTTCCTGTGCCAAAACACACCAAGGACTGGGTTTGCATCATTTCATTTCATGGGGTTACATCATCTAACAGTATTTTCTGAAGGACTAAACTTAACTTTAACCCTAAACACATCATGTTGAAGCCTGAACACCAGCGTAACCTTTCCCACCGAGCAATTTTTGATTGAAAATACATCTAAACAACATCTCAGACATCTAGGCTAAAACTTCAGTTAAAAAGGTGAGAGTTTAGTAGACCCGAAACATTTAAAAAAACAACAATTGGACTTCTATTCTGCAGTCGGAAATGTTGATGATGTTCCAAGCTTTAAACTGAATTTAGTAGACATTTAAAACCAAATTTAGATCCTGAAAGAACGATGGTGAAAACCTTCTTACATCCTACATGATGCAGTTTATGTTTATTAAACAAATACAACTTTATATTCCACAATGAGGTCATCTCGTTGTAAGGGTGTAGGATCTGAAGTCTCTGTGTTTTGTTAATGAAATTACGTATTTTAGCAAAATATCTTGTGAACCAGTGAACAGATTTTATTGAAAGTAACCTTTTGATTTTTATCTATGTTTAATGTCAGAGTCAAATCAATTCAAGATGGCCACCACAGTTAATTGACCTTAGCAAACACACAAAAATGGCTATAGGTCAGTATTACAAATGTTAAGCTAAAATGTGGTGTGGTAGTAGCTGAGAGTCATCCCCAACACATATTGTGAACAGATGTTTAAAACTTTGGTGGCGGGTGATATGCATTCATCCAAAGAATGCTGCTTCCATCTCTGTCAAGTTTTAAAGGTCAAAGGTTGTCCTGACAGAAACGAAGGATGTCTCAGAAAAGACTGATGCTTTTTTTGAAACAGGAAATGGCGTCAAAATGAATTAACCTGTTGGTTCACAGGAAGTAAGTTTATCAGTTTAAGAGAGTTTTGTTGTATTTTGATTAAAACAAACAAAGACTCCTGAACACAACTCTAACAGATCTCCCTGAGTGAATACTTTCAGAAAACAGTTTACAAACAGGCAACAAATGTTGGCTGTAAAAAAAGATTGTATTTTTGCTGATGATGTGTTGGTGTATATGACAGAAGAATACTGTGATTGTATTTTAATTCAATTCATAGCCTTTCGATCCCATTAACTGAGTCAAAATGGCCGTCTGGGTAAGAAAAAAGTGTTGCCCACATGTGTTTTGCAGGTGACTTATTGAGACGTTCTGCTCACCGTAGAAGGTCAGATAACCGAATACAGCTGTGAAGAAGTACATGATGAACATGCCCAAGATGGAAACATTGCCGATATTCTGCATTCTTCTCTTGGTTGGACTTTAAGAAAACAGCATGAGAGATGATTTATTCAGGGACAACCAAGGCGTTTATTTAAAGACACACTGTAGTACTTCCATGGTGCCAAAACATTATTGTATGACAGCAGCAGTTGTTTATTTTTCTCTCCATGTGGACGGGTTAATAATAGACTTTAAGTTTGTTTCCAAGTTAGCATCTGCTTTGGAGTTGACTCAGTTTTTCTGAGCCAAAATCTAAACCAAAATGCAATTACTGTGATTTAATTGGATTTGAAAACAGTGTAAATCTTACTTGCTCAGCTCAGTGTAGATGGGAAGCACTTCAGGGTGACATACGAAAGCAAAGGCCAGGATGGGGATGGTATATGCAGTCTGTAAATCGAGTAACAGATTAAGTTCACTTTTCATGGAAGGACAAATTGAGGAACACGTGCAGCTACATGAGCTGAAACATGATGCGCCCTCGATTCGTTTCAGACCGTACATGTGCTCGGACCTCTGAGCAGCGCCCACAGTCCAAATCAAGGTTTATAGCTTCAGATCCAAAGAGCTTACCTCCTGGTTGATGGTGAAGTATTTGACCGTACACTTGTCGTCTGAGATGACTGCACTCACAGAGTGGTTGCCAAGTGACTCCAGAGGACAAGAAATGTTAAATTTCTTGTAGATGACCTGATAAGGCAGAGAAAGGAAGACCATATATGGTCAATGACACTTCTGGAAACACAACAGGCTTATCTGAACTACTTGGTACTCTTTTAAATATTCGGTGTTTAATACAACTCACCCCACAGGTGAGTAGCAGGTTTATTAAAATTTAAACGAGATCTAACAGGAAGCCTGAGGATGATGTTTTTAGACTGTTTAGTTCTGGTTATGAGCTTGGCTGCAACTGGAGACAGGGGAGGGAACCCTGACTGAAGCCTGAATATAGAGCCTCTCTCTGTGGAGAGACTGGGAGGAACCTGGAAGGCTGAACTCAGTTCTTCTTCCTGGTTAATGTGATAGCTGTGGTGCCTAACCACCATTAGATGGAATTAACTCTTTCAGCAGGGGGGGTCACCACAGCGAGCAAACTTGCATGAAAGATCTGGCAATTGTTTTACGCCGGATGCCCATCCTGATCCTGGGCTTGAACCTGCAGCCTCAGGATTGCAAGAAGGTAGCACTGACCACCGAGCTACCGCAGCCCCCGATCATCAATCAATCCCTACATCCATCCACTACTGGATGAAAAGATTTTGTGCCGACTCACCGCAGACAGGAAGAAGACCATGCAGGAGAGTGAAAAGCCACTGGTGTAACCCAGATATCCTGCAGGATGACAGAAAAACCCATTCAGGTAAATCACTAAAAACACTGACAGACACAACCTTCAAGTTGAGTTCTTTCTGAACATGATGTTAGCAAACACATAAATATTGTTCCTCATACTAAACCTAACCTCTTAAAGTTGGACCAACACATTAAGAAATGATTAATCATTCTACAGATACAACAGCAGGTTTGAAACCTGGAGAAAAAAAAAACTACAACTGAAAATTTCTAACAAAAACACGTTAAATCCATTCCAGATTTAAAGATGCCCGACTCACCAGGTGATAAGGTACTAATTTGCCATCATTTGAATTGTTTCCCAGTTTTGTTTAGTCTTTTCTGTAATCGGTCAACTTGAAAACCATTGACAAGCTAAAAGAAGGGATAATGCCACCTCTTGTAGCAGATTTGGAAATTATTTGGTGAATTAATCAGATGAGCTCCCCTTTCTAAAAACTGGAACAACAGCTGTCCAACTGAATGGTCCTGTCCTGTTTGTAAGAGTAAGTTGGACTTCCTGTAGATGTTGGGTGTAAACTGTTGAAGCAGTGGTGTGAAGAAGAAGTGACGTACCCAGGTGTTTCATCGTGGCCAGTGGGAGGATGATGCAGACTGTCACAATAATGATGAGGTAATTTCCATTCATGAACCAGTTCCTGGATTCAGAACACACAACATTACAAAAACATACGAGAAATGCACACAAACCCAGGATAAATGAGGGAGTTTGTGTCTATTTTGCAGTTTAGCAACTGTTTTTAATATCTAACAGTGTCTCCTTTTAATTTTCCTCTTTTGTTTGGGTTTTGCTGAAATATTTCACTTGATATTCCATGAATGATCTCAGTTACATCTTTACAAAATAAAAAGTCAACAGTCTTCAAATACAGCATCTCAGACGATAACAAGTGGAACCAAAACATAATTCAGGTTAAAAAAAAATTAGCATTTGCTGAAGGAATGCATGTCGCCCACCGCCTTGCATGGCAAAGTTTTAAACACTTCTCATGTGATCTGTTGGGGATGACTCTCAGCTACCACCACACCGATTTTTAGGTCAATATCTGTAAAACTGCCTGAGTTATACCAATTTTTGTGTTGACTAAGGTTGATTGGCTGTGGCCAAAACATGTATTTTGCCTTAATTTTGTCCACATTTTAAATCATTTACAAAAACTGGAAAAAAAACAGGACTAAAAATACATCCATGTGGAACACCTTTTAGTAGTTTTATAAAGCGGTACACCCAAAATCTTCCAGATGAGTAACTTTTAAATCAGTAAGAAGTTTTTTTACCTTTTTAATAAACATAAGAGGAACCAACAGTTTAAAAAATAGTGACTTTTGTGCACTGAAGATGCATTTTAGGCAACAAAAGAAATACTGCAGACACATTTGACTTCCTCAAATGTTTTTTTGGGAGGTAGTACCATGAAGCTCTCCCAGATTTTGATTGTGCATTAACTGCTGGAAAAGGTAACCATGGCTTTATGGACCACTCATCAAACAATAAAAAAGGAACAGCTTTCTGACATCTGGAGATAACAGCCATATTTACCAGCAAGCTGCGCCATTACTGATGATAGCCTAATTTACAGGCCAAGAAAGAAAAAGAAGCAACTGCGATGTCAGTCCAAATATCTTTGTTCTTCATCAGAAGGTTTATTCAAGGAAAAACCGCAGCAGCTCTGATTCTGGTTTTCTTGCCTTTGGCGGTCTTGATATGGCTTTGCCTCATCATGCTTTTGCCTTTTGATTAGGTCAATTCATGCACTATTACATTTTTTTGCATTACGCAACACGAACCTTCATTTCACTAAGGCGTATCCTTGGATTTATTCCAAAACATCTAATAGTTTGAACAAAACTCCTCTTTTGATTGCAGAAATAAGGATCTTTTTCTGTATTAAAGAACCTGCTGTGCAAATAGATATATTTTCTTTCTTCCTATTTTGGGGCGTTTTTGGGGTAAAACACAGGAAATATTTACTTCATCAAATAAAAATGCAATTGTTAGTGACTTGCTCTTAAAGATTAATGACTTCATTAACGAAGAAAGACAAATCTGACCTTCCTAAAGTAAAACCAGACAGAGTAAATTATTATGTTTTGTTTCATCTGAGACTTATAACTTTTGCCAAACTTTCTATTTTAGACCTTTATTCGGCGTGTTTGTGCTTATTTAGGGACAGGTGTTGAGTTTGTCTTTCTAATATTTTCTTGACTGTATGGGTTTAGATGCATAAAGTTATGATGTAGAACTCACTCAGAGGCGGATGTTTGACCGAGGAAGGCCTGGATGACCAACGGGAGCTCAGATTTCACAATGAACAGGTAGCTGGACATGGCTGCCGTGGAAGACAAACATAAGATGACCACATTCTCATCTGACCCGACTGAACTCCAGACCTGCAGCACAAATCTGCATCTTACCTCCGATGTTGTGGAGCGTTATGATGACAGCAGCTATGATCTTTCCTGGTTGACCGAAAGCTCTCATCCCGAGCTGCTCGTAAGCTCGAATCCCTGAGGAGAGGAGGAACAGAAGCAGTCAGGCTCAGAGCTGGACCGGATCAGTGTCAGGGACAGTAACAGGTGAAGGTAAAGTTTACCGATGACTCCAGCACTGCGCAGCAGCAGATGGATGGAATAACAAGACAGACAGGCGATACATGTGAGCAGGATCCTGTAAAACACAGAAAGTCCTGGTTTTAGTCTCTCATGCTTTCAGTGTTGACACTTTGGATACCGTTCAACTAAAGTTTTGTTTACATTTTCACAGGGTTTGGGTTAGAGTGATGATCTGAAGTTGGTCAGGAGGGTTCAGCAACAATTACTGGTCAAAAATGAGCTCAGCTGACCTCCTGATTATGTGAAACAAGATGTTTTTTTTCTCCCTCGATGGGATGGAACAGATATTTTATCAAGCTCAAACTGTGAAAGAGCTGTTCAGGAACATTTTCACAGAAACCACAAAGTCCAGACTTTAACGTCCCTTTAAAATCCTTGGACCTGCTGGTGAAAACTTTACGCAACAGTTTGAGTCTCCCTTCATCAACATTCTCCCAACTCTGGCTGGAAATAAAAAGTTATGACACTAAACAACTTACTGAACTGATCTTGTTGTGAAAGCAGGACAGAACATATTCACAACTTAAAAAAAGTGTATTTTGACCTTTATAATTTGCTCTGTTCAGTATCTGTGGTTGGAAATAATCTTGAAAAGTGTTTTCTGAATAAAGTTAGGTTGGTGTTGATATAGCAGCTCCGCCAAACTCTTAATCATATGTTTTTTTGTGACAACCCCAATATTTCCTGAAACTTTCATCAAAATCTGGGGATTAGTTTTTATGTAAAGACATACAAACAAACCAACACTACTGAAAACCTAATAATAATGCAGTTATTACCTTTAATAATCAGTTACGGTGCACTGGATTAAAAAAAGGACAAATCTGACCTGTTTCTTGTCAAATAGTGATCCAGCTTTTATCTTCACTTTCAGGCCAATCTGTTCCTCACATTTTATATGATCTGCAGCTAAAAGTCACACTTGCACAAATAAAGACAGATTATTTTAAATCTGCAGCTAAAAAATGTCAGGTTAGTTTATGTTTCTGTCAGCTGATTCAGCCTTTTCTATTTTTCAACAGTTTATTTAGAGCCAGATTTATTCTTTATGCAATAACTCAAACTCTTAGTTTCTTCACTTGTCCAGGACCTCAAGTTAACTCTATAAAAGTGGCATTAAATTAAAATTTTTAATCTCTTTTACATAAAAGTGACCTGAACCTTTAATAAAGAGTCCAACAAATTGAACTTCCTGAGACTCTGAGTCTGAGGAGAAAAGTCTGAACTCTTATGTAATGTTTACCTCCTGAGTGTCTGTTTCACCGTGGAGGACTGAAGCACGTGTGTGTGTGTGTGTGCGTGTGTGTGTGTGTGTGTGTGTTATTCTGTACCAGTGAGTACATTTGAGCGACTCACAGGAAAAGGACAATGCCGGTGTTGGACATGGCGTAGGACAGTCCCAGGATGCCGCTGCCCATGATGGCGTTGCTCAGGTTGAAAACTGACATCCCAAACGAGGTTTTCCCCTCAAACTGGAAAAAGAGATTATAAATGAATTAAACTGAATTAAAGAACAGCTGTCAGCATCTCACAGATTATATGACTCAGGCATTAGTCTTTAGTTTGAAATATTCTGCTAAACGTGTTCCCATCATTTATTTGAACCAATAAAAACCACCAAAGATAAAACAGTCAAGCTTCAACAAGGTCCATCTAAAACTAAGTTCTCATTTTGTCTGTCAGATCGGATTCTTTTTCATCTATTTTTTGTGCTTTCAGTTCAGATTTTTATGGCTATGATTAAATTTTTGAAGAACACTTTATGCAGATTTTAATACCTGTCTCTGTTCCTGAACATTAGAAACAGGTTTGAAAGTCTGTCCAGTCTGAGTAAAAAAAATGTTTTTCTTCTTTTATTTTTAGTGACAGCCATGCCAGTTTTCTCCTGTCGGGTTCTGTTTTTTTTTAGGTTTTCTCTCTCAGTGGGACGGAGGGAAACCGCAGACCTCAGAAATCACCGCAAAGACGAGAAAAGCTGTGCAGCTCCAAATATATTACTGTAAGTGTAAAAAAAAACATTCTATCTACAGCTGATCTGGGTCCAGATAAGACTCCATTTTAGTCTGGATCCGGACCGCAGTCCACCATTTTGTGTCACCTGATGATCCGCTGAAGGACGATGCGTCTCTCAGGTCCTGTTTCAAGTCTGTGGTGAAGTTTGTTCCTGTTCCTTATTGACAAAACATGAAGATACTGTCCACTTATCCGCTTTATTTTTATTTATAAAGGAAATGTGCAATTTATTTTCGTCCAACAGCTTTTTGGGATTTTATCTTTTTGGTGCAAAACCTTATTTTATCTCTGTTCAACTTTAGTTATGTAGTCATTGCTTTCAATGTGCTTTACAACAGGCTGCTGAGTTCCTAAAGATACAAATTAAAATACATTTTATGACTTTTATGTGTCAGTACAGACCTCCAAACTTCATGTTGCCTTCAGATTAACTCAAGAACAGAGAGTAGAGAGCTTCATGGAATGGGTTTCCACGACCGAGCAGCTATTGGGCAAAGTGGAACCTAGTGTTCAGCATACCAAGACATTTTGGACAATATTTACAGCCTTCCATCACCAAGTGTAAAGCGTTGGATGCAGTGGAGTAAAACACGCCGCCACTAGACTCTAGAGCAGTGGAGACGTGTCCTCTGGAGGGATGAATCATGCTTCTTTGTCTGGCAATTCCATGGATGAGTCTGGGTTTGGCTGCTGCCAGGAGAACGGTACTTGTCTGACTGCATTGTGTCAAGTGGAGGGAGGATTATGGTGTGGGGTTGTTTTTCAGGAGTTGGGCTTCGGTGAAAAGAACTCTTGATGCTTCAGCTTACCAAGACATTTTGGACAATTTCATGCTCCCAACTTAGTGGGAACAGTTTGGGGATGGCCCCAAAGCAAGGGCCATAAAGACATGGATGATGGACTTTGGTGTGGAAGAACTTGACCGGCCTGCACAGAGTCCTGACCTCAACCTGACAGAACACCTTTGGGATGAATTAGAGCAGAGACTGAGAACCAGGACTTCTGTCCAACATCAATGTCTGAGCTCACAAATGAACTTCTTGGAGAATGGTTAAAAATTCCCATAAACACTCCTAAACCTGTGGAAAGCCTTCCTAGAAGGGTTGAAGCTGTAATAGCTGCAAAGGGTGGGCCAACATCATATTAAACTCTATGGATTAAGAATGGGATGCTCATATGTGTGTGAGGGGAGACGAGTGAATACTTTTGTATGTGTATAAAGACTCTTGTAAAGACTCTGGTAAAAATAGGAAAACAGTTTGGTGAATTCAGCTATATTGGATCATATCTTAATTGATTTATAAAACCTTTGATATTAGGGTTGTTTTAAATCAAATTATAGATTTGCAAATTGTTGTTTATCTATTCTTAGTAATTACACAATAAAATTATTTGAGAAAATGTCAATCTTTTCGATTTCTAACAGCTAGGACCTTAGAAAGTTTCCTTCGGAGCAACAGAACAGAAAAAACAAAATCTGTAGAATTATTTTGTTTGAGTGCCTGAGTTTGTCTGTTGTGTTAACCCTGTCTGTCTGTTAGCAAAATACTTCATGAACCACTGCACAGATTTTAATGAAACTTTGAGATAGTAATCAGTGTGTGTGCATCTACAACTGATTAACTTTTACAGGTATTCCGATTCAAGATAGCCCCCACAGCCAACTTAACTTAGAAAACACAAAAATGGCTATAACCCAGTCAGATTAACAAATATTTAGCTCAAAGTTGGGGTGGAACTAGCTGAGACTAATTTGAAACACATGTGCCAAGCAGAGCATCTTTGCTTAAAACTTTGGCATTGCCTGTTGGTGTCAACACTGTCTGTCTGTTAGTAAAATAACTCAAGAACCACTGGACAAATTTGTGTGAAACTCTCAAAAAATAATCAATGAATGAGCATCTAAAACTGATTAACTTTTGGAGTCGACCCAGTTTAAGATGGTAGCCATAAATAATCGACTTCAGCTATTATGTAAACAGCTGTAACTCAGTTGTTACAGATATTGAGCTAAAGTTTAATGTGGTAATAGCTAAGAGTCATTCCCAACACACACTCTGAGTGCTCAGAGATCTTGCAAAGTCTCATCATTTACGAGCTTTGACCTATAACTTTGCCATTTCTCAACATAAAGAAGATCATAGTTAGAAACGCTGTCATGAAAGGTGGTTGGCGATATGCATTCCTTCAATGTATGCTAGGCCTTTAATTTTATTTCAGTTTAAATTATCAGGGAGTATTGGTTTGACCAATTTAACATCAAAGCAAATCAATTCATGGAATAAAATGTTTAAAGTGCGTGTCCCTGAATGTTAGTGTCTGTGTGTGAGTTAGTGGACTTTAAATAGCTGCTTGTGTCAAACATTCAAGTTTGGAACAATAAGAAAATCTTTGCAAACAAGACAAAACAATAAAACCATCAGAGACATTTCTGGGAGCCAGCTCATGGTGTTGTACAGAGTTTAGTTTATAGTTTGCTTGTAAACAGCTGACATGTATACCCCAATCCCAATGTATGTACATCTGCTTATGTTGCACCGACAGGTTTAATTCTATTTAAAGATAGAGCGCAGAAATGGGTGCAACTATTGTGTTTCTGCGGGGCTGAGAGTGAAAAGAGCTCTTTAAACAGAAACAGACCGACAGACAGAAAACTGTCAAACCTGCATATAATAAAAACACCAGCAGGGGGCAGCACTGACCCGCTCTGTCACTGCAGCTGCTGCTACTTCTTAATAAAAGGATGGATGGATGATGTTTTTGGTTTTACAAACAAGTAATAAGGCCAAATCAAATTAGATGTAATCCAATTCAGATCCAGATTGAAATCCAGTTATAATATGAAAAGCCTAGAATTCCTTGAAGGAATGCATATCACCCGCTGCCTTTCATGCCAGAGTTTTAGACAAAGATCATCTCATGATAAGAAATGATGAAGTTGTATTTGTTTTGGTCAAACCTTTTAAAAAAAAAAAAAGTTAAGGCGAACTCATATAATGTCACAAAATGTCGCGCTCAGAGTATGTGTTGAGGATGACTCTCAGCTTCATTTGTTCATGAGATATTTTGCTAACAGACAGACAGACTTGCCTCCAAATAGATATTGGTAAAATTTTAAACAAAGATCTTGTGTAATCTGTTAGCACTCAGATTATGTGTTGAGGATCAGTCTCATTTACAACCATACCAAGTTTTACGTCAATATATGTAAAACTGGCTGAGTTATAGATATTGTTTGTGTTTTTAAGGTCGATTGGCTGTGGCAGCCATTTTGAATCGAGTTGACTCCAAAAGTCAATCACCAATGGATGTAGATATACATCCATTGGTTACTTTGTGAGCATTTTATTAAGATTCACCCAGTGGTTCACAAGATACTTTGCTAACAGACAGACAAAACAAACACATGGACACCAACATACATGCAGGAAAAGGCATTGCAGGCAAAGATAATACATCAGATTCAGTATATCACAATAAAATGCTTATAAATAAGGTTGTCCTTTTAAAGAAACCTGCAGATTGCATCAAATCTTCACCTTAGTTCAGCCCCCATCCTGAGCAAGCACGGGCCGGGGGGCGACAGTGGAGAGGAATGACTGCTTTCTAACAGGAAAAAAACTCCAGCAGAAACAAGAACCAGGATGGGCGGCCATCTGCCTTGACCGACTGGGGCATCTGAAACAAAATATTCTGATTAAATCTGAGTTTGTCATATCGACTTCATTAACTTCATTTCAAATAATTGTCACAGAAGTTTAAAAACAGTGTTATGCGCTTCTTCCTTATTGCCGTATCTCCTCTGACTTTTTGATTATTTGTGTAAACTATATTGTGAAATAAATGAATTAATTTATTAAAAATGTGATCTGGAAGACATTAAGCAGATGAAATAACCAATGTAAAGCTCCAAGAGTCTATTGGTCACCTAGCTTCTTGAGCTAATTGGACAATAAAATAATATTAACTTGTATTATGGTAACTATCGCACTAATTACCCGGGTTGTTTTTTATTCCCTTTATAAAACCATTCACCCGGGTTTTTCAGCTCTCCATCCCTTTGAGTATCACGCTGCGCTGCAACCGACCGCACTTTTCTACGGCTATTTTTATTATTGTTGTCATTGGTAAACACCACACATCTGCTTCCCCATGCTCGTTTCTCATTGGTCGAAAGAGCTGTCCGTCAGGGAACTTCCGCCATTTTGTCCGCTTTTGATTGGCCGGTCACACTCTCCTCCCTCCTCTTCACGTTGTAGGGTCTGAGCGGTTGTGTCCCCGGCACGTTCCTAGCTAAATTCTGCACGGTGTAAAATTGGACACCCCCCCGCCTTTCACTTATTTTGCTAACCCAGAAAACAACCCACCCCCTCTTTAATTCCCGAAACAGCCTCTACTTTTGTGTGAAGCTCACACCCCAAATCTTTACCAGACACCTTGGAAGATGGCGGTGGGAAGCGGGATGTCGGGGTCGGCAATAGCCCGGCTGGAGGGCCGAGAATTCGAGTACCTGATGAAGAAAAGGTCGGTGACTATCGGCCGGAACTCTTCTCAGGGCTCAGTGGACGTGAGCATGGGCCATTCGAGCTTCATCTCCCGGCGGCATCTGGAAATTTTCACCGCCAGAGAAAATGGTACTGGCACGGGGGAATTCTATCTGCGGTGCCTCGGTAAAAACGGGGTGTTTGTGGATGGGGTGTTCCAGAGAAGAGGGGCTCCACCTCTGCAGCTTCCCCGAATGTGAGTTAAATTTAAGTCGGTGCCTTGTGAGGAAAAGGAAACGTTTCTGTGGTTATGTGTTGTTGTTGTTGTGTTAGCCCTCAGCGGTACTGCACGTGCTGTGCGGTGCGATAACGTGCGCTTCGTGTGTACAACAACGTCACGTAAAATCTCCAGCTCAAACAGGCTGCTTTTACAAAATCACTGCTTTTTCATACATAAAAACATCTCACAGAACCCGATTTACACCCTCAGGTTAGTCGTTTTGGTCAGAAGTGTTTTTCGGCTTCCATGTAACCATTTCTGCTTTAGCCATAAAATATTTGTCATGTTTTTTCCTCTCTAGATGGGAAAGCTAGCTCAACTTTGTTATGAAAAGGTGATATTAGCTGATATATTTTCACCTTTAAATGTATCGGCCTTGAAAATTGATTGTACTATAAATTAAACAATTAATAGTTTTGTTGGCTGTATCACATGCGTGTTAGCAACACTTTTTAGTGAACCTATTGGTCTTGTTTTTTATCTACTGTAACACAGAATTTAGTATATCATCCTGGAGAACAATCTGTTAATACAGGTAGAAAGTAATACAGAAATAATTAGAAGGTTTGGGCTGTAGATGGGTTTCCCATCTTCCTGTTTGTTGCTTTGCTTCCTCATTTTAATCACACGTGTTGATATTTTTGACACCTTCATAGTCATTCGTGTTTATGTGCCTGCAACTGAAGCCCTGCTCATTAATAATAAATTAGACACATGATCTGTTATAATGGTGTTTGTTTATGTCCCTATTTGAATGTTGTGAAGCTGACACTCAAAGCTTGTGTCTGGGATTCATTTGGACCGCCTTGGCGTGCTCGTCTGTACAGAAACACCCATAAAAAGCTTACTTTAAGGGCCAAGGTTACTTTGTTCTTTGTACACTTTGTGCTTTTGCAGTTTTGGTCGCTTAGCCTGGGCCCTTAGCAGGAGCCTCAATGCTGTTGTTGTCATGTTCTGGAGTAATATTATTACTTCTATAGTTTTAAGTTAGGTTAGGTTGATATTAGACCGTATTCCCTAGCCCCTATCCTTAACCTTTGACACATGACTCTATACCTAACTTCTTTACCTCAAAAGCAGAGAAAGCAGTCTTAATGAGCATTAATCTCAGCAACCGCTTTATGATTTAGGACATTTGCCTGTTTCACATTTTTGCTTTATAAAATGACTGCATCCACACGCTTGGGACTTGTGGTAAATTGAAGTTTACTCACCTCAGGACCTACAGCTGAAAACCCCTCTAATGAAACAGATGTTTTGGGTACATATAATGTATATATATTTATTCCTTCACATTCACAGAATCAGTGGATGAACATAGAGGGGAGCGTGCACATATTCTGGTTATAAAGTTGAGCTCACCTGTGACCATAGCTTCCACTTTATAATCCTTTCAAAATAAACTACAATGGCAGAAACAGAAACTGTGACAGAGTTGTTTTGTGTTTATTTTATTTGGGTTTTTTTTTTCAGAGGGGTAGTTGTGTTGAAACACCCTGACAGGAAAAGCAGCATTAGGAAGCAACTTGGCATGTCACCACCAGGTGCCAATGTTTAAAAACAAGATGGGTGTGACAGTCGCATGAATTCTTCAAACTTCCCCATTTTAACTAGACTTTGAATATTCGAAAATCGCTACCCATCCCTAGTTTAAAGAAGTCCTTTTTACTAAAACCTCTCATCTGGTTAGGATTAGCGCTAGGACCACTGGATAAGAGCTATAAATGAAAGAATAATTACAAATTAATATAGAAAGGATTAAGAAGACAAAGTTATAATAACAGTATTTATTTTAAGGTTGGATACCAGTTGGAGTTTGGTAAAGATAAGGATTACTGGTTAAGGAAATAAATAAGCTGATATGCAATGGTACATGCACGAGTTCAAAAAGGTAACACTTGAGGTAAACATGGGAGTCTGAAGTGGCTAAAGAATGATGTGACCAGGCGCTGTACTTTACCTGTGCTTATTGTTTCCTTCGGTGTTGATCCCATTATTTGTTTTGTTTCTCTCCTACTTGTAGGTGTTGTTTTCGCTTCCCTAGCACAAGTATAAAGATCACGTTCACCGCCCTGTCCAGTGACAAGAAGGAGCCAAGGAACGTGCCGGAATCACCGGTCAAACCCGTCCAGCCCCAGATCTCCCCACTGACCATTAACATTCCCGACAACATTGCCCACCTCATGAGCCCACTGCCGTCGCCCACCGGCACCATTAGGTAGGAGTGCTTGTATTTGTTGTACTTTGCTCTTCTTCAAGTTAAAATGTTTTTAGTTTCCCAACTCAAGAAACGTGTTTGAATCCGTTTTATAGTGCTGCAAACTCATGTCCATCGAGTCCACGGGGTGCAGGACTCTCCAGCTACAGGACGAGTCGTGTTCTCGCCTCGGAACTTATAGGAGACAACTCTCAATCAGAAAACGATAAGGAGGCCTCAGGTGAAGACAGCCCAAAGGTGAGAGCAGTACTTACCCAAAGTTGGGTGAAAACATACGGCTGTGTGGGCTTTTTAGGGGGTTCAAACCAAGGGTGTCAACATATATCCCAGAAGTTGAAACAGGTACAGTGTTCCCACAAAACGGTCCTAGTACAAGTTTTAAGTCCTGCACCCTCCATGTAAATGAACGGGACTTTGCTTATTTAAAAAGATAGAAAAAATACACGCTAGATAATTTCTTTCAGGTGTTCACTTGATGATTCGTGTAGTTCTTGCTGCTGTATGCTCTATTATTAATTTTACTTATACATTTAGCTGTAATTTGATATTTCATGCTTAAAAGCAAGTTCATGTGACTCCCATGATTTTGCGTGAGGGAATAGGTGGGACACATCCCTAATGTGCATGGCAGCTTCTGTAAACCAGATCCTACTAGCTTCGGCTCCCAACAACGAGAGAAGGTGGGACATTTGGTCTATTATTATAATACATGTCTATGGTTCAAATCTCAGCAGGAGTGAAAGTTCTGTCAGTTTGCTCCTCTGGGGCATACAGGTGTGTATTGGCACAATGATGAGGCAATAAAACATCAACCATGACCTTAGAGAAGCAACTGTTGCTGCCCATCAGTTCAGGAATGGATAAAGGTAATTTCCAAACAATTTTGAGTCCATCATTCGAAAGAAAGCAAGATTATTAACATGAAGAATATATTTAGGGCAGTCTCCAATCTTCCCAGGAGTGGCTGGTCCAGCAAATTCACCCTAACGTCAAATTGTGTAATGGCCAGAGAAATGAAAAACCAAACCACCAACAACAACAAACAAGAGAACAAGAGCTCCATGTCAAACTCTCCAGGCCTAAGGTAGCAGGATAAAAGTTAAAGTACCTGACAGAAGAAAACCAAACACAGCATATCATCATGAACACCTCATACCAGCTGTCAGGCACGGTGGTGGAGGGCTGATGATTTGGGTTTTTTATCTGCAGCTACAAGACCTGGGTATCTTGCAGTCACTGAGTCGACCATGAACTTCTCTGTAGACCAAAAGATTCTAGAGTCAAACGTGAGACCGTCTGTCTGACAGCTGAAGGTTGGACCAAACTGGGTCATGATGCAACAGAACAAAGATCCCAATCACAGCAGCTGATCTACAACAGAACGGCTCAAAAAGACAGTGCTGTTTTATGCTTCATTAAGAACCTGCTGATTTCCAAATTTTTTTATGCTTTTGAGTCCTGATATTGTACAAGTTTGAAATAGAAGAAAATTTACTCTTTTTTTTTTTTGTTTTAATCATGACTGTAATTTCTTCTTTTTCGTCTTTTCACTGTTTCTTTCCTCTTCCACAGGATGACTCCAAACCCCCATATTCATATGCACAGCTAATAGTCCAAGCTATCACGATGGCTCCAGACAAACAGCTAACACTGAATGGAATATACACCCACATCACGAAGAACTATCCCTACTACAGAACAGCTGATAAAGGCTGGCAGGTCGGTGTCTGTACACTTTGGACAGCTGTTTTAATGGGCATCTTGTCTGTGGTTGGTTAGGAGACGAGGTTCGTGGAATTATTCAAACTAAATGCAGAAATCATATTAAAGGCCTCACTCCAGCCGTGTTGGGAAGAATGCATTCCAGGCTGCAGTCTGCAGGCAGCTTTGTGCCGGGAGGAAGAGTCTCTGTCGCTGCACACTTGTTTTAAAAACAGAACAGACTTCATGCTGAGTTCACACAATGATTTGCCAACTTTGAAGCTGAGAAAATAAAGTTCGAACCTCTTGCTTTTCCCGTTTGAGTCGAGAGGAAAAGAGTCGCTCAGACTTAGAGGTGAAAAAACAAACTGACTGTAGAGTTCACTAAGAGTCCCCCTGTTCCCCTCACCACACAAGCTGTTTAATTCTGCCTGCGTTCACCGGTGTGAGCATTTTTTTTTTCTGTAATGAGAATAATAGAAAATAAAACACACAAAGGAGTTTTCTAAAGTCCACTTCAGTCAGTCCTGAGACTCTCAAACAAGCACTTGTTAAAGTACATCACAGCTACTGTGTCTGAATTTATTATCCAGTTGATCTTTTTGTTTTCTTCTATAATCAAGGCAAAAATATTTATTTCCATTTGATTTTTTTATTTATTTTTTTAGCTGTTTAAATTGGCTGTGGTAATATATTTTTGTTTGAAATCAGTAAAAGTAAACTGACTTATTAAATGTAAATGTATATTGAAAGGTAATTTCATATTTCTGTGTGACTATTTTGATGTAATAAATCTGTAAAACATGGCTAATTTATTTATTCATCATTCATCATTTTTATTCAAAAATATTGGAAAAACAAAAGGTTGGTCCTTGATCAGGTTTTTCATTTTGGTCCTTTGTGTAAATGAGTTGGATCTCCTTGAAGCAGAACGTCTCACAGCTTTAAAGAGAAGTTCAGAGGTCAGTTTTAGCTGAAGCATCGTTCTACGGTCTGAAGATACTCCAGACAGGAGAAGGGCCAGTTAGTTGACTTTGAGGCAAAACCTGTTTTCCTAAAATTCTTGTTAAAATCTCGTCTTGCCTAGCGAACCCAGTACCTCGTCTCATCCTGACTCATGAGACGAGTGTCTTGTTACACCACTAGCAGCTGAGAATTATTCACAGCATATATCCCGAGCGCGACACATTGCACGACATCTTTGCTTAAAACTGTGTCATTTAGTGTTGTCTGTCTGTCTCCTTTAGAACTCGATCCGCCACAACCTGTCCCTGAACCGGTACTTCATCAAGGTGGCCCGGTCTCAGGAGGAGCCAGGAAAAGGTTCGTTCTGGAGAATCGACCTGTCCTCAGAGGGCAAGCTGGTAGAACAAGCCTTCAGGAAGCGCCGGCCCAGGGGGGTGCCCTGCTTCCGGACCCCTGTGGGGCCTCTCTCCTCCAGGTGAAGCTGAATACGTTTGCTTTTCATGACACCTGTGCAGGTATGTGGTGGGTTTCCATGGCAACAACGAGCCCTCTTGTCCTTCTGTTGTTCCAGGAGCGCCCCGGCTTCTCCCAACCACACGGGAGCGCTGTCTGCTCACTCCAGTGGAGTCCAGACCCCAGACAGCCTGTCCAGGGAGGGCTCTCCAATCCCTATGGAACCAGAACAAACCCCCCCAGCTCCTACTCAGACCCCTGCAGTCCAGCCCAAACTCGCTGTGATCCAGGAGGCCCGCTTCGCCCAGAACTCCCCTGGTAAAATAGAACACCTGTTTTTTTATTTTTATTTTTTTGAGCTGAAGCTGCTGCTGTTTTAATAACTTTTTCTCTGGTAGTGAGTTGGATTGGTGTGTAACT
>JAOXNZ010000064.1:6695441-6706242 GCA_028566095.1 Kryptolebias brasiliensis | reverse complement strand
GCAACATCTCAAGACATCAGCCAGGAAGTTAAAGCTTGGGTGCAAATGGGTCTTCAAATGGACAATGAGCCGAAGCAGACAGCCAAACTGGTTACAAAGGGGCTTAAGGATAACAAAATCAATGTTTTGGAAAGGTCATCACAAAGCCCTGATCTCAATCCTATCAAAAATTTATGAGCAAAGCTGAAAAGGCATGTGTGAGCAAGGTGGCCTACAAACATGTCTCAGTTACACCAGTTCTGTCAGGAGGAACGGGTCAAAATTCCTGCCAACTATTGTGAGAAGCTTGTGGAAGGATATCCAAAACTTTTGACCCAAGTCATACAGTTTAAGGGTAATGGTACCAAATACTAATGAAGTATATTTAAACTTTTGATTTTAAATAAAGTAATAAAAATTGTCTTAAAAACATTCTGTCTCATTATTCTGGCATTTAGCAAATAGAAATAATTTTGAAAATCCTAGTTGACCTAAAACAGGAAAAGTTTATTCTGATTTCATGGCAGTGTGAAAAAAATGCATGTAAGTTTACATACATATAGTGTATGTAAACTTCTTTCATTTTTTTTTCATCAAAGGCAAGCCATTTAGCCTACTTCTAATTCTTTACTATATTACTATACATTTATATTATTTTTATATTATGGTAATGAATGTAAGTATTATTAATTCGCATGTTTGTTTTGGTTAAAGCTCCAGAGAGCTGCATGTGCTTTTAGAGCTGCAAGCTGCAGACCCCTGTCTAAGTACTTTATGATCCACTCAGAAATGCTGAAAATGCAATAATTACCTGTGAGATTACCGTAGTACTCAAAACAATTCTAGTGGCAAAGCTACTTTTAAATACCATAACTAATATTTAGGAATCTGCCAAACTATTATTGAATGTGTGTTTAAAAAAAAAAAGTAAAATTGCCATTATGAGCAAATAATAACAATTAACTTTGTGAAAACAGTAAATAATTTCAAGCCAAAATGTTAACAACTTTAAGCAAATTTTTTGTACAAATAAATAAATTAGCTCACTCAACTAAAATAAGTCATACTTGGTAGTTTTATTCAAGAAAAAAAAATTTCCTAAAGGAATTAAACTTTAAATCATTTATACATACAAATCTTATGTAGAACTACAACAAAACATGTCTGTAAAAATACAAGGATACAATTTTAGAATGCGATACAATTAAACACTTTCTATCAATCCAAGTTTGTGGCAACCACAGAGATAGCACATTTTAAGGAAAATGTTAACGAAATGGAAAACTGGGTTTAAAGTCCACATCCTGACCAGGATTCCTTCTGTCAAATGAACTTTACAAACAAGATCAGTCCCGTTTTTCCTTCGGTTCTGGGAGAACTGCTGAACTGCTTAAATTTTGTATAAATATTAGAATCATGTCCAAACCAACTAAGCATGAACGAGTCTCCGGTGCCGTTTCAGGCCATGCAAACTTGAAAAGCCCTTGCTACATATCGTACAGACGTACGGCCTCTCCCCAGTATGAGTTCGCATGTGTAAAGTGAGAAAACACGACTGGACAAAACCCTTTTCACAAAGGTTGCACTTGAACGGTCTTTCCCCAGTGTGGTATCTCCTGTGGATCTTCAGTTCTGCAGCTGACCTGAAAGACTTCTCGCAGTCTTCGCACTTGAAAGGCCTCTCGCCTGTGTGGATCAACGTGTGCCTCACCAATGCGTCCTTGCCAAAAAAGCCTTTTCCACAGTGCTCACATGGGAACCTCATTCCTTTGTGATGGAAATTGTCGTGTTTGAGAAGGCACCTCCTGGAGGTGAAGGTCTTCCCACACTGAGTGCAGGGGAAGATTGGCGATGGTTTATCGGTGGTGGGTTCCCCGGCGTGATGCACGCGCTCCACGTGTCTGGTCAGCGTGACGCCGTGCCTGAACTTCTTACCACATTCCCAGCAAAGGTATGGGTACGCCTTAGTGTGTTTCTTCTGATGCTCCACGAGGTCAGAGTAAGAGCGGAACCTTTTAGAGCACTGAGTGCACTGGAAAGGTTGGTAACCGGTGTGCTTCCACTCATGTCTGATAAAACGCTTCAAACTGCTGAACGTCGTCTCGCAGTAGGGGCAGCTGAAAGGCTCAGTGGGGTTGTGAGCGTCGAGGTAATGTTTATGAAGGGCCTTGAACACGGGGAAGTTCTCATCACATCGGTTACACTGAAATGGTGTGTGGGATTCTTTGTGCATGGCCAGTGCTTCGGAGTCACGGACTAATTTCATACACACCTCACAGTACAATGGGTTGTGCGTCTGTTTATGGGAATCCAATGTTGATTTGTACTTAAACGCCTTGTCACATTCACTGCATCGGAAGCAGTGCTTCACATCCTCCGGGTTCTCAGGATCCACTTGCTGTTCAGTGTAGCAGATATTTCTTAAATGAAATCTGAATGTTTGTCTGCACTTGAACTCAGCGCTGCAGTGAGGACAGTAGAACGGACCTTCGAGCACGCTCTTATCTTCTTCGGGGCTTAATTGACCTGGTTCCCCAGAAGGTCGTTCTCCTTCGGGTGAACAATCTGGGTCCTGGGGAATGCTGTCCAACGCTTGCTCTTCATTAAACGCATCACATGGACGCCCACTGGATGACTGTTCACCCTCATCTGCTGCGCTCTCTTGCTCCAGAGGTTTGTTGCTGGAATCTGATTTTGTTAAGGTTGTGCATCTGTGCTGCTGCAAGAAGCGCAAACTCTTATAAAACTTTTTGCACACAGAACAAGCAATGGGCAGCTCCTCTGAGTGCTGATTCATGTGTCGCTGTAAGAACTTGGCCTGGCTCACCACCTTTCCACAAACTTTGCATGTCCTTTCATCCAAGTCAGTGGTTTTGGCTGAACCCAGGGACCCAGTGTTACTGTTCTGTGCTTTGCCTGATTTCCTCCACTGCGACAGGTACCTTTTCATCTTAAGTCCTCGGTTCTTTCGTATTGGTCGTTCCCACAAGACATCAGTTTCTGAGTCTTCCTTAATTCCCTTTGCTCTGCTTTCCAACTCAAAGCCTTTGTCTTTGTCTGTGGGGCGTTTCTTTTTCCTCCCGCGCCTGTTTGGCTTCTTCTCCACCCCATCCAGCATTGTCACCTGGCCGTCTTCCCCAATGATCAGCGTCCCAGATTGATCGTCATGGTGCTCATCTGCTATTTCTCCCTCACTGGCCTCGGCTCCTTCAGCAGTGTCTGTAACCACAACACTGTCCATTTCTGCTTTCACTACACCACTGAGACTAAACCACTGGGATTGGACACAGGCTTCCGAGCCTCCGGTTCCCTCCACGTACACCTCTTTGTTCTCAGATTCCACCTCCATCTCTGAGCACACAGTATACACAAGGCCGCTCTCTGCATCTGTTCCTGGCTGCTCGTTGACAATCACAACTCGTTCCACAGGAGGGAGGCACAGAGCTGACAAGATGCCACTGTCAACAACATAAGACTCTAAAAAAAAAAGGAGGAAACAAACTGAAAAATCAAACGGTTTCAAATAAAAAAACATGTTTAGAAGTTTATTATTGGAGCTGCTAAATGTAAAAAAAAACACCTTGCTGCTGTTTAGACAGTATTAGAGTGTAATATCAGGCTCACCAATGTCTTCTAACTGGATGAGGTTTTTCTGTATGTCCAGTAAGACTTTCAGATCCTGAGGTTGAACCAAAGTCTCCATGGTTTCATTCAGAACAGATGAGGTGTCACTGATTAGTGAAGTAATCTGAACACAAATCAAAAATAAACGTCAGGCTACTTTTTACATATCAAATAACAAAAATATAAAGTGACTTCAGAAACTATTCACCTGTTTCAATTCTGTGAAGTTGCAGCCTGATGTTATACTAATTTACTACTTTTTCATCCTCATTAATCTACACCCAGTATCCAAAAATGACAAAGTGAAAACAGAATTTTATGATATTTTGAACATTTATTCTAAATAAAATTCAGACCCTTTGTAACAACACTAAAAAAATAGCAAAGGTACCTCCTGTTTCAGCTGACATGTTCCTACACCCTGATTACACACCTCTCCATAGAAGAGCCCCTAACTTCAAAAACCAAATCATGTGGTCAAAGGAACTCCCTGCACAACTTAGAGACAAGGTTGTTGCAAGGCACAGACCCAGGGAAGGTTACAAAAAAAATCTGTTGCACTGAAGCAAAATGGCCTTCACGATTCTCAATGAAAGAAGTTCGGGACTCCTCTGAAAGCAGGTCACCTGACTGCACTAAGCAATCAAGAAGAGAACGGTGAGAGGCGATCAAGAACCTGATGGTCACTGAGTGAGTTTCAGAAATCCTGTGGAGGTGGGACCAAGTTCCAGAAGGACAATTAGAACTGCAGGCCTCCACCAATATGGGCTTTACGTTAGAGTGGCGAGACGGAAGCCTCTCCCCAGGAAAAAATAAATTATTTAATTTAAATAAAAAAATAAAAAACACGAAAGCTGCTTGAAGGACTCTCAGACTGTGAGGAACAAGATTCTCTGTCTGGTGAAACTAAGATTAGCCTGTTTGGCCTCAGTTCTAAACATTAAACCAGGTACAGCTCATCAACTGCCCAACACCATCCCCACAGTGAAGCATGGTGGTGGCAGCAGAATTGTGCTGTTGGGGGTGTTTTTCAGCAGCAAGAACTGGGAGACGGACCAGGGTTGATCAAAAGCTGAATGGCGCAAAGTAAAGAGGTATCCTAAATGAAAACCTGTTCCATGGCGCTCAGGACCTCAGGTTCACCTTCCAACATGACAATGACCCAAAGCACTCAGAAAAGACGGGCCCAGCCAGAGCCCTGACTCTAAGCATCTATAAAGAGAGCTGAAAATGGCTCCACCAATAGTCCTCATCCAACTGGACTGATCCTGTGAGGTTGTAAAAATAATCCTGCTATTAGAGCTTGTTGCCTCAAACCCAAAAATACTCAAGGCTGTAACTGCTACCAAAGGTTCAACTAAGTACTAACTAAAGGGTCTGAATACTTCTGGTAATGTGATATTTTAGTTGTTTATTTTTAGTAGAGTTACAAACCTTTATAAAATTCACTTTGTCAGTATGAAAGTGTTCATATTGAGTGTGAAACAATGAAAAAAATAAGCAACTGTAGTATCAGGCTGCAACATAAAAATGCAAATGGTGAAGAGAGTCTGAATATTCTACAACAATTCAAAACTAAGTTTTCTGGTTTAAATGTAAAAAACTTTCTTGCTTAATTCAATATGTGTTTTAAATATCAGCCCAAAGTAAAATGTAGATTCTGTGTGTACCTGCTGGAGCGTTTGGTTAGGAAAAAGCTTCTCAAGTCTTGAGAGAAACAGCCACATCAGTGTCTGGATTGCTTTGTCATAGGTGGGTCCAAAGTCTCCTGGGAAAACATCCTGGAACAGAACCAAATCCACACGTCTCAAATATAAGCTATAATACAGATAAAGACATGGACATAATCCAACATAAAGCAAATAACAATCATGGCAACCTGTTTAAACTCACCTGGAAGAAGTTTGTTCTCTCTTCTGGACTTCTCAGCAGATTCTGGACCAGACCCATGAAATGAGAGTCTGATGCTTCGGTTTCTGACTGATAACAGAAATAGAAAATGCCATCAGAATCTGGTCACTAAAAGTTTTAGTCAACAGTAAACCCCAGCATCTGAAAAGGTTCCTGGCTACCTGCACGTTCCACAGAGATCTGAGGGTCTGCATCCGGTCCAGGTGTGGCTGAATCACCTGGAGGTCGGCTGTCTCATCAGAACGACACAGCTCAAGGATCAGCTACAATCAAAGCACGAATAATTAATCGGTGAGAAAACAAATCCTTCCTGTTTTCTTTAGAGCTGATCATACCAAATACTGAATAAATGTTTTACATTGTTTGGTTTAGAAAAGTACAAATGCTGCCTTTCAATTGTGAGAATCATTAAATGCGGCAGAAACTGAGTTACTTTATTAATATTTCTTATAAACAAACATCTGAAGACAACTGATTGTGACTAAACAGTGAGTAAATTATTGGTTTATGCTTACAAAAAACAAACTTACAAATGAGAATGTGTAAAAGTTCAGGCTGTGAGAAAATACTGCTTGCCAAAGTTTTACTGAATTGGCTTTTCTTTACTTTTTTCAGTAGAAAAAGAGACACGATTTGTTTAAATATCAATTCTGATTGTTGCTGACTTTGGTTGTACCAGCTGTGGTCATTGCATCATAAATTATATACTTTTTTATCATCTATATTAAAATATTTTAGCTTTTAATAAACAGCAGCACTTGTGTATAAAGGGAAGTTATTTTAAAAAGAACTGAGCATCAGAGTTTAAAGATTAGTAATATTAGGTATAATAAATGTATACATGTATACAAGATTTTTCAGCTAATAATTTATTTTTTGTGTGTCAACCTGTTATTTTTAGTATTTTTCATATATTTAACAGACAAGATCTTAGTAAAAACAAAAGTATCCAACAACAAAATAAACAGATTTTTATCTGTTGTCTAGACCAGAGCAGGGGTCTGCAACCTGCAGTTCTTTGGTCCCTCTGAAGAGCCTCTTCAAAGCTTTGACCCAAAATAACATGAAAATGAATTTAACTGATTTCTATACCCACATTAGCAAGCCTTGTTTTAAGTCTTCCTGTCATTTTTGTTTTTTGCAAACATGTGAATGATAAGAATACAAGGATCGAAACATGTTGACCAGATCATGCTAATAGTTTGTTAGTTTGTTAGACACTTCATTAATCCAACTCCCAGCCACACAGGCTGATCTTTCTACTTTTATACCTTTAACACAAGTTGCTGAGATAATTTGATAACAATAAAAATCAGAAGTAAAAACTTAAAGAAAAACATAATTAAAGTCAAAGTAAATGAAGGTCTTTGTTTGTTTTTTTTAAAAACTCAATAAGTCACAATTACATATCCAAGAAACTGGCCTAATCTTTATATTCATTTTAACTATATGCTTTATTATTTCAAAGTGGGGTAATTAACTATTTTTTCCATGAATAAAGAGGATTCACGTAGGCCTGCATCATTCAGTGTTTTAATTTTTATCAAAAGGGGTACAAACTATAATTTGTTTTCTCCTCCTTTACATAAATATGGTCTGTTTATTGTCCTAAACTGTAAAAATACCAATAAATGTTACAACTTCCTGAGCCAGAGCAATGTAAGATAATTTTCTATGAGCATCAGATGCCACTATAATAAAGTTCAGAGGTTAACTTGGAGATCTGTAATGATTTTAAACGTTAAAATATTTACATGTAAACACTTATGAACACAGTGTATCATATCTGTCTCTTCTGATCATACTCTGTGACCAGGACTGTCTCTTACAAATAAACTCATCTTTAGTACTTAAAAAATATTAACAAACAAAAAAGGAAAGATTAGCACTGACAGAAGATTTTCATTAAAACCTTTGTAGGTTAGCAACAGTGAAATCAATGCAAAATAAATATTAACAAGTTATCTGACAGAACAGGATTTCCCCACCTCAAAAATCAATCAAATTAATCTCAAATTTTGCAGGTTTTAAAGCAGAACCGTCTCCAAGATGAATTCTAAAAGGAGCCATGGTGTGGCAGTCACAGAGCTTAATTTTAGTGATGCCTAATATTATAATTCAAGCATACTATTATGTTTACTATTAGGCAGAAAACATAATATAAACATATATAAACAGCCAAAAATCTCCCCTTCTTACTGGCTGCGACTTCATGACATTGTGCATTTCTTTTGGATAAAACAATGTGACAGTAAAACGTGTAGGTTAGTTATCATTTCTTAGCTATTTTTCCTACCTACCAACACACAAATAAAAGCCGGTTCAAAAGATAATTTCTCGTCATCACTTAAACAATTAAATAATAAAAGAAAAACTCACTCGTGCTCTGAGACCCAAAATGAGTTCAGCTCGCTGCCTTGTTGAGAGAAGCTGAGGGACGATCTCTGTGACCATAAACACAAACTCCTCCAGCAGGCCATAGTCCGACACGATTTTCTGCTCCACGGTCTGCCAGATGGCAGCAGAAACCAGCCGAATCGGTGAGACCAGGAGGCGCAGGGTGGAGAGGGAGAGAGTGGGACCTGCAAACAGGAGAAAACGCCAAGTGTGAAGCTTTTCAAAACCTGACATACCATCTTTACAAACAAGCCCAAGACACAGACAAGGTGATGTATAGTCTAAAGTATAAATTTCTTTCAAATTAAATCTCCCCCCTCATTGTTAGTGCAGATTTTCAGTCATTCAGGACATAGCAGATATTGTGAGCTTTTAAAAAAAGCTATTGAACTTGTTTTTGTTTATCAATCAACTTTATTTGCAAAAAGGATACAACTCTTTAAAATTATTTTACTTTCCTAATTTTGCAACAGTAGAGAATTATGCATCACTTTAGCCAGGAAAAGTCAGACTACATTTCTCAGTGGGAAGGGATCAGATAATGGCACAATATTTTGAAAATGGGATTCATGAGATCCAGCTTCACAGGGAGGAAATCTGCAGCTTGAGGACAGCACGAAGTATGGTGCTGAAGAAGAAAGCAATGATCAAAAATAATAGATAAAATCTCCTCAGCAATCTAGTCTGTGCCAAGATGAGCCCACCCAACAGTACAGGAATGGCTTCAAAACAATCAATAAGTCTAATTAATATTTAATCATCTCCAACGGGACAGTTCGTCTTTAACAGAGATGGTTAATGTAATTAATAAGATATAATAATGATCATCTCTACTCCCAAACATCTTTAAATGATCAATTATACTTCCATCGTCCAGAAACAAACAAAACTTGATCAATTTGACGTAAAATATTAAAGTAACTAGAACTCCCAAGTACCACTAACAAAACTTCATTAGCAAACGACTTAAACTGTCTACATTACTACACGACTGAAAGCAAACTCATTTGTACTTCCTCTTCTCACAATATCAATGCTCTAATTCCGGTTTGGTCGGATGTTCCTACTTTCATTTACGACTTGAAAAATTGTCTCAGTGCTAAAAGTCAAGAAGTTACAAAAATTTAAAAATATGTTTACACATGTGCTTCAAGACAAAGTACAGATATATGTTTGTATAGTTTCGGGAGTTTGAAACAAAGGACTCACAGAGAGAACTGGCTAGCCTTACATTAGCATAGATGGCGCTAGTGCTACCTAGCTTCTCTACGGTTACCTGTCACTGATACTTCACGGATACGCTGTATATATCTCAGCGACTCGCCTCTGACACAAACGACACCGAAGGCTGTTATGAATACACTAATCTTAATATATAGGCAGTTTTAGGAACACTGGGTTTCAAAAAGACAGCCGCTTCTCGATGTCGTTAGCAATGCTATTCCCGCGCGCGGGCTGCGGTGCGGCCTAGCTAAACAAATCCGTCTTTAACAGTTTTCACTTACCGGGTAACGCGGAAATTCCTCCGTCCATCCTCGACATTAACCTCAGTTACATCACACAGGGGAAAAACAACGTTTCCCGCTCGACCAACGTCAAAGTTAATATTTTCCGGCGGTTCTGTCAAACACTAAAGTCTTCTCAAGCGATTTCTCTGCGTCAACGGCTGCTGTTCCGTCTGAAACAACAGTCCGACTTCAGACACCGACACTTTCATTTCGTCTGTTCCGCATATTTAATTACTCTGTTTTACGTCTTATACTATTTGCTTAATAAGAAAATAATTATATATAAAATTACGAACACTCTTTTAAAAAGAGTTACAATTGTAATTGTAGTCAGATGAATAAAACCTAGCATAATTTATGAACTGGTAGATCTTGATATACAGTAACTGACCTATTGCAAATTTGTATTAAAAAGAAAAAAAACTCTGATTTTGGTATAACGTTTTTACTCAGAATATCAACATAAAAACATTTTTGTTTAATAAAATGTTTTAAATTAGTATTTTTTTCCCTAGGCCTCGTCATGTTTTATTTCCACTTTTACTCTGTCAGAATACAAATTGAACTCAATAGAGTTCATTTTAGCGAAGTAATAATAGTGATTAAAACACAGAAATAAATATTTTACTTATTCTTATTTGTTTGACTTTGTCTGATTTTTGTAACATTCCGAAAATTTCTGTCAGCTTAAACATATGCCATTTGTTCTTTAAATAACAAATACTTAGTATTTTATATAACTATAATTATTTTTCAATTATTTGTCTTTTTTTAGTTTGCTTTATGTGTCGATCCTCTGCTATTTGTTTTGGTATCACAAGAAGTCCATTCAACATCCATCCTTCCATACATCCACTTTCTGCTGCTTATCTGTGGTCTGGTCAGAGAGGCAAGAGGTCCAGAAGCAATACTTGGACATCCCTGTCCAGCTCCTCCTAGGGAATCCTAAGATGTTCCCAGGCCAGAGTGTATATAATCCATCCAGCAAGTTCTGGTTTGCCGCGGGGTCTCCTCCCAGTGGTATATGCTCAGAAAACATTTAAAGAGAGGCACTGAAGAAGCATCCTAATCAGAAGTCTGAACCACCTCAGCTGACTCCTTTCGGTGTAGAGGAGCAGTGGCTCTACAACACTCTTGTTTTGGTTATACAGAGACCAGATAGTGCTTAAAAGTGACCGTAACACTCCACAAAGAATGCCTCGAGGAACATAGTCATAAGCAAAAACAACTGGACTTCAATTTTGTAGTTGAAGACGTTTCACTTCTCATCCGAGGAGCTTTCTCAATTCATAAACAGAGAGTATTGAGTTTGAGCTTTTAAAGCTGAGATGTTCTGTAAGCTGGATTCACATGCAGATTGCCCTCTCTCTCCTAACAATAGA
>JAOXNZ010000064.1:6630216-6650637 GCA_028566095.1 Kryptolebias brasiliensis | reverse complement strand
TTGAAACTAAACCGGGTTACAGAGCTTTCTCTCTCTGTCACTTGAAATCTATAAATAATGTTTTCCAGATTAATAGACAGAGGAATTTCTACTAATAAAACCCAACTGAAAAGAACGAGTTTCTGCTTTGTAAGTCAAATTATATCTCCTTAACATTTTATTTTCTTTATGTGCACACCTCAAAACATTACCATAGCAAAGGAAATTCAAAGTTGTTCGATACATGAACCATAGTTAGTTGTGAGGAAAAGAAACTACTTAACTAACTAACTAACTTAATGTTAAATAAATGACAATAAAACAAGTCATTTATTTTTTTTTTATTGTGCTCTGTATGTTAACAGCTTTTCTGCCACAAATGCTCATTAATTATGTAAATTGCGAGAAAAGACATTAAATGAGAAAAGCCTAGTGACAAAATGTATGTGGTGCTGACATGTAATGCAGTTAAAATCTCAAACTCTACCAGCAGTTTTGTGTTATTACCTTGACGATAAATATAGCCCACCTTTGGCTCAAAGTTTTCCCAACAGACTGCCAGCATTTCCTAATCCAACATGTTTTATGACACATAAAACAGTTAAAGCTCAAAGACATAAAACAGAGCATTTCTTTTGTAATCTATTCTTCCTGTTGTCTGCTGAAGTCTCTTTGCCCTCAAAGCATAGAAACCCTCAGCCCATATGAACAACAGAAATTCCTCCATAGAAAATAGTTTCTTTTCAGTCGCCTCTTACACCTTTGTTCTTCATCTTACTTTATTTAAACCGCCTTACCGAAAGAACATACAGCTAACTTTAAGTCTTCACTCAGTAGAAACTTCTACTTTGAGATGCGCTGATGAGAAAGCAATATAGTGGCTTGGTTATGGTGCGTTCACTGACCAGAGCGCACCATAGCTTTTGAGTGCTCGATTAGCCATTGGTCCTAAGCCAGACAAGCTGTAAAACTGTTTGTGTATGGTCAGTAGTCATATCTGTAGTCCTAACAATGGATAGTAAAAAATGTGAATTTATTTTTTTACACTGACAGTAAATAGAGATGTACAGACCTCTCATTAGGACACTTGACTCGTAAAGTCATCTCATACAAAAAATCTTAAAAATTCACATGAACTCTATTTTACTTGGAGAGCACATACCTCCACCAAGGTCTTAGTGTCATAAACAAATAGTGATCCGGATCACCACCAAAATTTAATTGTTTCCTGTGACAGACCCAACATTTTCTAAAAAAAATCTCATCAAAGTGTGTTCATTAGTTTTTAAGTAATCTTGCGAACAGACAAACAAACCAACACTCCCAAAAACCTTCTTAGCAGAGGTAATGAAAGGCCTAACATTCCTTGAAGGAATGCCTCTCCCCGATTTTCATGGAAGAGTTTAAAACTAAGATCATCTTATGTTGAGCAATGACAGCATTGTTGCCCTTTTGGTCATACCTTGAAAATTGTTACATGCTATCTCAGTTGAGATCAGGGTATGTGTTCAGGATGACTCTCAGCTACTACCACCAACAGGTTTCAGCTCAATGTCTGTAAATTAGAAAAACGGTTAGAAGCATTTTTGTGTTGGATAAGGTTGCTTAGCTGTGGTGACCATCTTGTGCTGGGTTGACTCCAAAAGGTAATCAGTTGTAGATGTACATCAAATAATAACTTTATGAAAATGTCATTAAAATTCATGAGATATTTTGCTAACAGAGAAACAAGGTTTACTTCAAGATTTAATGCCAAATTTTAGGCAAAGGTTTAATGCAATGTATAACTCTCAAAATATGAGTTGTGGATGATGCCAAGCTACAACCACACCAAATTGTAGTACATTATCTGTGAAATTGACCGAGTTATAGCCATTTTGTGTTCTCTAAGGTCAGTTGGCTGTGGCGGCCATCTTGAATTGGGTTGACTCTAAAAATAATCAGTTGTAAATGTAAATCTAATTACTTTACGAGAGTTTCATTAAAATATGTCCAGGGGTTCACAAGATACTTTGCTAACAGACAACCAAACAAACACACACACAGACACGGTCAAAACCATTATTTGAATTATTGCAAATGTTTGGGAAAAGTCATGGCAGTCTGTTTGGTGTTGAACACCCATTATAGTTCATCATGCTGGGTACTATTGTTTTCCAGTGGATTTGATTTTGATGTTGAGTTTTTACTGGTAAAATACATATTTTTTCTTTAACATGCAGTCCTTTTTTCCCCTAGTCATGAGCCATGCCTTATTCCGTTTAGATGGGTTGCTTTTCTACAGTGAGTGGGCTGGGTCAAAACCAGGTCACAAACAGAAGTATGTTGAATGAAATTGACCTTAAGGACTTGTAGGACTAAATCAGTAGAATTGAAATTCCTAAGTCCACACATGTCTAAACAGATTTATTTATCAGAGCTGTTTGCAGATGGACTGTAATGTCTGATGGCAGAACTTCCGTCATTCAAGGCTGAAAAATCTAAAATGTTTGAGCAGAGGCGTTGCTTGGATGGATGAATTATGTACATCTTGATTTGTTTAAACTCCTTATTTTTACATGTTCTACAGAGATTAAAAATAAATGATTTACAAGTAAATGTGTGTAATTCCTTTTGTTGTGCAAATCTAGACTTGTTGCTTACCATTGCATCCAATTAGTAACAAGCTAAACACACTCTGGGTCCCCAGCTCACCCCCCACCCCTACCTCATTCCTCTGCCTTGAATTAGAGACAGTCCATCTGGCCTAATGTCAGATTAGAAGTCTGTTAGACTTAAGAACACCTAAGAAGGAGCTCATTTGTTCACAGTTGTGCTGACATGTGAACTGTAGCCTGTGGGTTTTCTGAGCACATACAGTATATAAGATGCTTTGATTTGTCTTAGCTTTTTTACTTTAATTACAGCTTCATCTGTATAGTTTTCAGAGTGGGTCAGTTAACTTGTTACCCAACTAACTAACTAACTGGGATTATCAGTCCTCAGACAGGCAGCTGGGTTAGCAGCCAAGTAGTCTGCGAACGGCTTTCATGTTTACCCGCTCTCATAGTGTAACACACACACACATACACACTAATTCTGACCCTTTACCTCCCATGACAGATGGGGTCGCCTGTCTAGGATTGCTCAAGAATTTACCAAAGGAATTACTTTAATTTTGTGTGTGTGTGTGTTCATTTTATCTGCAATAACAAACATTTATTACTAGCTTCAGGGTACATATAGTTGTGTTAATTTAGTTCCTTTTTATTCTGCAGTTTGTAAAAACAAGCTGTCAGTCAGTCAGCTGGGTACTTGAATGCAGCGTTCAGACTGTGGTTGATGTGTGCCTCTACATGCCCTACCATTGTTTTCATGTGTTTGGATCTCAATCTATGATGCAATCAATGAAAAACAACATAAATATTAGGGGTGGAACAGTACATGTAGACTCGCTGAACTGCCAGTACACACGCCAGGTTGGGTGTGCGCAATCAGACAAATGATATGTTAGTTATAGGTGATCATCAGTCTGATGTAGAAGAGGATTTACATGTTTTTATAGCTTTTTGCTAACTGCCATGACAGAAAAGTAGTAGAGGAACACACTGCCTAAAGCTTTCGACACCAAAACAAAGCAAGAATGGTCAGTTCAGTTTAGGGATGGAAAATTTTCAGACTGCTCAGTTTTGGACATACGTGTACCATTTGGTTCAGCTCATTCGTTAAAAACTTTGAGCCAGTAAAATATGAGAAAGTCAGAGTTCAGCAGCTAGGTCATATCTTTGAGTATCAGAATGGGTCGATGATCTGCTAAAGCAGAGAGATCATAGTCATCTATAGGATGCATTCTATCTGTTGCGGTTCTATGCTTTGTGTTTTTCCTCAGCCAAGTTAGATTATTTGGTAGTTCCCTTAATGCCCTCAATGATCAATCAGTCATAGTGAACTACAGGCATCACTGGAGAGTTTCCATTTAGAGTGGAGCAGGAAACTGAAATCTGTCACAAGTTGTGTTTTAATAAACAGGCTGTCAAGGCAGCAAACAAAAATTTAACAGAAGGCACAAGGAGCTGGATACATAAACTTACAAAATGAACGCTGAGGATAACTGAGGAAATAGAGAGGGTAACATTTGACTGAAACAAGCCTCTTTAACTCAGGCCTTTGGTAAAGGCTCATCCTTTTTGCAAAATAAATTAAAAACATTTTAAAATAAGCAACATCTCCCTATATATCCATCTGTTTCCATCTACCCACTTCTCCTTTCCAGGTCATGGGAAGCTTATGGCTATCTCCAGCAGTCACTGGGCGAAAGGCAGGGGACACCTTGGACAGGTCACAGTCCATCACAAGGACACATAGAGACAGACAACCATTCACACCTAGGTTACCAGAGTTACAAGTTTATTAACCTTTATTTAACCCATTGAGATAACAAATCTCTTTTTCAAGGGAGGCCTGAGCCTAACAAGCATGTTTTTCATGTGGGAGGAAACAAGAGCACCCGGAGTAAACCCATGCAAACACGAGGAGAACATGCAAACTCCACCCAGAAAGACCCAAGGTCCAACCCGGGGCTTGAGCCCAGGACCTTCTTGCTGTGAGGCAACAGTGCTAACCACTGAGCCGTCGTGCTGCCCCCAGTTTACCTAACATGCATGTTTTTGGTCAGTGGGAGGAAACCTGGAGTACCTGGAGTAAACCCACACATTCAAACGGAGAACATGTAAACTCTACCAAGAGAGGCTCCAGGCCAGGAAGAGATCCTGCAACCTTCTTGATGGAAGGCAACAGCTCTGACTACTGCACCGCCATGCTGCCCGCCCCCTGTTTACTGTAGAAAAAGTACACCCAGCTTTAAGAGAAGACTCACAAGGAAGCCAAACTGCTTTATTCCTTCACTTTTTACTTGACTACATGACATGTCCTGAAAATAACTGCTTTAAAAAGTGTAAAGCAGGAGTGGGGAATCTCTGGCCTTCGGGCTGTAAACGGCCCTCGGAACCCTTTTATCCAGCCTGCCATGCCATTTCAAACAAATAAATTCAATAAATAATAACCGGAAGGGAAAGAACATTGACAACCAATTGCATTTCTGTGATAAAATTAACATTAATGCAAATATCCAAGCCAGGATTGGGGTCAGTGAACCCAACATGAGTGGTCAAACATCAGCAGGAGAGATAGAGCGACTGACAGGTTTGGATCACTGTGGCTGTGGAAAGAAGAAAAGTGGATGCTGAATGCTGCATTTTTCTGGAGAAATAGACGAGCGATTGTTTTTTTGTCGGAGCTAAAAGCCAACAATGCGTTTAGTTTGTAATGAGGCGCTGAAGGCGCTGAAGTCCAATCTGGAGGGAATTACTAGGAGTGAACATGTTGAACTGACGCAGCTGAAAGGACAGACACAGGTTAATAAAGTTACCGTGCTTTGTTTGAGTTTGGATGCACAACAATCAGTGTTTATAAGAACACAGCGACAGAGACAACATTATAATGAGTGAATTAATAGCAAAGAAGCTCCAGCTTCATGCAGAGGGAGAGTTTGTGATGGGATGAATCGCTGCTGCTGCAACATGACTGCGCTAACATAGCCTATACAATAAAACACCAAACCTGTTCATATTCAAAAGAAAATGATTTTCTTTTGGAGCCAAAAAAGAAATGTATAACTAAAAATCGAATATACATGCCTCATTTTATTTTTGGAGGTATTATACTCTTATTAGATTCATTTGTGTTTTGAAAGGTAACAAGTGTTGTAAATAATACAAACTGAAACTTACAAAAATAAATACTTGCAAAAATAACTTTGCAAAAAAACTGATAACTGTGGAGTTATCAGTTTCAAAATGTAGCATCATATGGGTTTACATATTGACTGTGGCCCTCAGAGGACTTTCTTAAGGTTTCCCTAGAGAAAAGATTTCCCACCCCTGGTGTAAAGAATGAATTGTCTCTTACTACTTTAGGGCATTTCTAGAGTTTTTACGGAATAAAAAAGTAGAAATTGAAAAAAACACACTGAACTAAAAAATGTCACCCCCCCAAAAAATGAACTGAACCATAGATTTTGTGATCCATTTCAGATGAAACACAGGAAATTGATGACCTTCCTGTTTGTTTCACATCAGCTGTGCGGAAAAGAGCCGCAGAGCGAGAGAGCGAGAGAGAGAGAGAGAGAGAGAGAGAGATAAATAGACGTATGGAAAGCCAAAAGGGTCATAACTTGCAAACTGGTGTCTAATAAGCACCTTTTAATACGTCATCAGGTGTTTAATAGAACTAGTGCTCAGCTAGCTCAGAAGCTTGCTGAGAGTGTACTTTTTTATTATTATTATTACTTTTACTGGGAAATAATAATCAGTTTTGTATTGCCTTTTAATTAATTGAAACAAACAGCCTTTTTTTGTTTTATTGGATGAATAAGATGGAGCAATATGACTGTATTTTTTCGTTTTATAGTAGAGTTACAACTTTACTTGGCTGTGCATGACCAGCTAGAACCTCCACACTAACAGGGGGGATTTGTTATTCTGTCTCTGATTCTGGGAGGTTTATTGCCTGTTTAAAATTAGACAAGAAAATGAGCATTTGGTGTTAGCTTTTGTTTTCTTGCTGTACCAAACGGATTTACCGTATGTGTACTGTTAAACCCTTGATACAGAATTCTGTCATATGCAGTTGTTTTTGTGACAAAAAAATCCTTTTTTTTTTCTTCCAGGGAGCGTTTCTGTTGCGTGTCTGTGTTCTGTAACAAACTGATGGAGGTGGAGTCTCCTGATTGGGATCTGAGCTGGATCAGTGTCTGCTTGTGTTAATGAGAATCAGCAGGAGAGGTTGCTGTTTTCATTGTCTTTGTTTTCTCACTCTTTGTTTTTTTTTTCTGTTGTTTTATATCTTCAATCCTTTGAACTTCTTTTTGTCTAACCCAGCAAATAAAAATCGCTCTGTGTGATAGGACTTTGTTGGAGTTCTAGCAGTGTAATTAGAAGTGTCGGGCTTGTAACAACCACTTTTTTTTTTTTTTTTACAAATCAGACAATTGGAACGGCTTTGCTGAGGTTTTTCTGGTTTTCAAGGCAAACTTCATGCAAATTGTGTTTTTAATTATCCTTTTAGCTGCAGACAAAACAAAAAAGAATCCATGTAGGTTTTTAAAAAATTATACATCTATCAGCTACAAAACCGCAACACACTGTATCATAATTCATCTTCTTATAGAGATATTTCAGACAATTTGTAAAGAGGTTCTGTGGAAACTTATGAACCTGATTAGAGTTTAATTCTGACCAGATGGATGAGCTACTGGCTAGACTGAGGAGGCCAAAGTGGGTTGCTGCTGTCGTAAAGCAGCTCCAGTCTAAAAATGTTTTTTAATTGTTTATTGTTCTTTCTATATTTATGACAGGAAGGGCTCCAGGTGGTACAGCTAGCTGCTGCTGCTACTATCTGTGCTTTCAAATAGCCATAGATTTCTGAGTCCACTACATAACTAGCTTTCCTTGAGGCTAGTTATGCCAGAGTTTTAGGATTATCTTATAATAAGATAGGATGAAGTTTAAGCCATTTTGACCAAATCTTGCAAATGGCATTTTGGATGATCTCTGCGATATCTCGCAGGAGCTGTTAGCTGCAAGAGTATGTGTTGAGGATGACTCTCAGCTACTACCACACCAAATTTGATCTCATTATCTGTAAACTTTGCAGAGTTTAAAGCCTTTTTGTGTTTGCTAAGGTTGCTTAGCTGTGGCAAACATATGGAATGGGACTGAGTCTAAACGTTAATAAGTTGTAGATGCTCATCCAAAGATTGCTTTCTGAGAGTTTTGTAAAAATCTGTGTTGTGGTTCATGAGATACTTTACTGACAGACAAATGAACACACATCCACACAGACATGGGAAAAAACTTTTTTTGCCTAAAGTGGTGGGTAATAATAACTGTATAATGTAAAATTGTCAGGAATGTAAAGGTTTATAAAATAGTGTTCACATAAATCAATCAATTTTTTTAGTTTGAAGTTGTTTTAAAACTGCTGCGGTCACCTTTGGTCTTCGCCCCGCTCAAACTCTGTTTCTCCAAACTGAGGTTGTTCAAAAAGCTATCTACAATAGCTTGTTCATAACCCTTCCACAGAACTCTACATTGTAAGATCTGAACTATCACTTTAGTTTAGGAGACGTACCGTGGGTTAGGCATGTTAACACTTACTGGTAAAATTAGTCTATTCAGTCCAATTTATAGATTACAAAGAGTTTGTCTAAAATACAATTCCCAATTGAAGAGCCATCAGGCTCTTTCTATTTCTGTTCTACTTTTTCAGGTTTCACCATCATCTTTAGTTCTGAATATTTTATTAGCTGTTGTTTAAAGTTGTATTATTGTAAAATTCAGCCTGTTGTTTAAAATGTTCCTAGTATGGCGAGTCGCCAACATATTGCCCTAAAGGATTATTAAGAACTGTAATGATTTTTCCATTCGTGTGTGAGCACTTGCTGGTGTTCGGTGAAACTTCTGTAACCACGTGACGGTTAATTAGCTGCAGTGGGTCACTGACTAAAGCAGGCTCTGCTCAATCAATGTTTGTTGTTTTTTACAGCTCAGCAGCATAGGTTGAAATGGCCGCAAAGCTTCGACACTGTTTTCCGATTCGAACGGTTGAAGTAAAAGCCATCGGATATTTAGGGTCTTTACGTATCTTATTTATTCTTATAGTTCTGAATTTCATGTTTTGTGATGTTTCACCTAAGAAATGTCTAATCAGGTGTTGCATTAATAAAATATCAACAATTTAATGGAACAATATTCCAATATTTCAATGATTTTTGATATGTCATCAAGCCCTATTATACATTATACTTGACTCTTCACACCTGCTTCTGGAATTTGGCTTTCTTTTTTTAAACAAATAATGATGTTGCATAATACTGTATTCCACGTGTAGCTGTTTATATGAGATTGTATTTATCTTGCGTTCTTTTTTTTCTGACTGAAACCGTTATTTTAAAAAAATATTTTTTAGTGTTTCTGTTGATGGCTTGCAGAGTTATATCATCTCACTTCTCATACATGTTATTAAATGTTAGTAACCGCCAGTTTTTTCTGCCTGAAGACAGTGTTTTGGACAAAGAACCAGAATTGGAGTGAGCCTCAGGGCTCCCAGTTGTTGGAAGAGCGTAGTGAAATGAAGGCGGGGCTGCAGAGTAAACAGATGATTTGAATGGTATGTAAAGTGTTCGTCCCTGAGGTGCAGAGTTGAGACGTGTTATGTAACACCAGACCTGCAGCTGTGTTTATGCCTGTCCTATGAGCCTTCTTTGAGAGGAAGGTAAACAGAGCTGCAACAAGCCTAGTTCACGTGCACACAGCAATGCATAATGCAACACAACACAACACAGCGGTTCATCCTTTTAATTTCCCTATTGGCTCATTGTCTGCTTAAATCGAGCGCATCTGACCTAGTTGTCAGTCCCACGATGGGAGATAATGCGCTTCTTTTTTAACATTGAAATGAATATATCATTTATTTGAAAATAGTTTCTCGTAAAACAGGCTCTCTCAACTTTTTCTGTTAGAGCAAACATCGTAGCGCTGGAAGAGCTGAGGAAGCTTTGTGTCACTTTGCAGATTTGGTGTCTGTTCTGCTTTAACTCTGTAGATTTGGGAAAAACAAACGCAGTCAGTCAAGTTGAGGACATTGGCTTAAACACACATCAGTCTTTCTGATAGTCACAGGTTATCACATTCAGTAAAACAAGACAGTCTGTGTCATAAAACAAGCATTTAGCTGACACTCACAGACCTGTTTAAAGACTGATATTGGTTTGACTTCAAGGTTCATTTGTCTCTGCAAACAGATGGACAGACTCCAGTTCTCTCTGATGCATTAACATGTTACGATTAGGACTGAAACGAATCATCAACTAGCTTGAATAAGCCAATTACAAAAAAGTCTTTAAGGAAGAAATTTTTGTTCAGCATGCAATTGCATACAGCTCAGTGGACATGTTAATATAGTGAATACTGTCACATAACATGCTTACACAGTGAAGGAAAAGGAAGATGAGGAGAAAATGAAGGAAAAAGAATAAAAATGGGAATTTAATAAAGAGGAAAAAAAGCAAAAATGCATGCTTTTGTCATGATTTAGATCACTACAACAGCGTAATGGTGAACAACAACTTTGTACCAAAAATAAACAGATGTGTTTCTGATTAAAACAGAATTTCTCATTGACTCAATTAGTTGCTACAGTGATATCAACAAGCAGATGCAGAGTGCTGAATCCTCCTGCACAAACTGGAATAAAGAGTTAGAAAAATTACAGAAATGAAGCTGTGTTGATGTCCATGACAGATAAGAGTCCAGTGGCTTTTTAGGTAAGTCTTTCCACATGGCTTACAGCAAGCTGTGAGAGAAAATTAAGTCTAGTTTTACTGATGCTGAAACGTTCTTAGAAAAGAAATCATGATTTATTGGACTTCTAGGTTTCAAGCACAGAAGTAATAGATTATCTCAACTATGAAGAACTCATAGCACAATATCTGTAAAATTGACTGAATTTATAGCCCATTTTGTGTTCATCAAGGTCACTAATCTGTGGCAGCTGTTTTGATTTGGGTTGGCTCCAAAAGTTAATTAGTTGTAGAGATACATCCAATGAATACTTCCTGAATGTGTCATTAAAATCATTTGTGTGGTTCATGGGATATTTTGCTAACGTACATACAGAGTTGACTCTAAATAGGTAATGGTAAACTCAGAACAGGTGTTGCCGATCAGCCTTGGCTACTACAGTGCTAAATTTGAGGGCAATATCTGTAAGATAATTACAATAAAGATTGACTCCCTGGAAACAGAATGTAAAGAAATGAATGACGATCTAAGATATTGGTACAGTACTGTACAAGTGTCGTAACATTCTTTGCTGCACGTTGCAGCTCTTTGTTGGAGTTATTTTTGAGCCTGGAATGAAAGCAGAGACCACAACAGACCAACCTGACACGTGCAGTCTGTCCGCCTCACCCATAGGATGTGAATGATTCCTTCAGCTTTCCATCGTAATTACACTGTTTTAAAACTCACGGAGAAAACGGTGAATAGTTTGGGCATCATCTGCTGAAGACATTCGATCTACTGGGGCAGCTGTTAGCTAAGAGCTTAAAGTTATTTCCAGGGTGCAGAATAGACTGTAAACCGAAGCTCCAGCTCTTCTCTAACTTAAATAATTAGGATGCATTACAACACATAAATTGCCAAAGATTTAGTTGTGGATGTGAATGATGTACAGGAGTAAATCTGATTTATTTTTTTTTTATCCTTATTAGGAATTCTGTGGGACAGCTGGAGTAAAGCAGAGTCCTCGCTCTGCCTCGGTGGTTTGGTTTGAGGGACTGTGTTTACGCTCTCAGTAATCAGTGCAGTTGGATACATGTGTGCCTTAAGATAAGTGTTTCCCAACCACAAACCATTTATTGCCAGAGATGGTTGATGACCTTTAATTACCTCTTTTCTCACTCCTCTGTATTTTGATTTTTTCTGGTTTCCTTCTCCTCCCTGCTTTGGGGAGTTTGTACCAACTCATGTGTGATTTTTCTTTCTTTTTGTTAATAAACAGCCAGTGGGAAAGAAGCTGATTTGCAATCCCCGTGAAGAAAAAGGCAATTTATGTTCATGTTCAACTTTATTTATTTGTATAGCACATTTAAAAACAACTGCTATTGGCTAAAGTGCTGTAAATCAATAACATAAGGAAATAACAGGAAGGCACAAGAAGACCATATAAAAACTATTAAAACTACAGGAAAGTTTGGCAAAACACATAAAAGCAATAAAAAATGAAAATGATGCATATACTGTATATAGTATATAGTTGTTGCTTATTTGAAAGTAGTCACTGGCATTTTTCACATTTGATTTGTTTCAGTTTCAGTGTATTTTTAACCAATAGGTTTTAAATAAAAAGTTTTTATATGTCAAATATATTGCAGCACAAACTCACACCAAAATATGGTGTTGATAAGCAAAGCGAAACATTGCAGTTTCAGAATAAAAACTCAAAAATTGAGGCTGTTTTCTTTGTTCGTTTTCTGTTTATTAACAAAACTGAGGCCCTGATTCAATACAAATGTACATTGCCTTGTTTTTGCCTAATTTATGCACATGATGTGCACCCACTATCTGCTTTATCAGATTACACATCAACATCAAATTAAAGAAAGCTAATTGACCTAAATATATGTCGGCACAAATACGTTCATGAAGTTCAGATTCAACTTGAACTCTTTTTGCATCAGATCTCAGTTCTCGCTGTTTTAATTATGACCGTCACAAAAGTTATGACACACAAGTTATGACAGGCACAAAAGTGACAGAAAAAAATGTTTCCTCAGTGAGCTGCAGGTCCTAACAGATGAACATCTCACTGTTTCAAGGAAGACTCATTCAGAACGGTGTTTATAAATCCCAAACACGTTTTGTGCTTTCTTCACCATCATTGCATCTTTTTATTTCTGTTAAAATGTTCTATAATCTTAAAGGTCTGTATTCTAGCAAATAACGTTTTTGACAATTTATGAATTTACACAACATCTGACACTCACAGGAACAGTGGATGAATTATATCTTTCCTGACATGCCTTCTGTCTTTTTATGAAGGTAGTAGTGCAGCAGATTGCTCCTCTTCCTCCGTTTCTTCTCCTGAGATACAAATAATCCCACCGGCTCTCAGGAGAAATGTCACAAAACAGCGCTGCTCATTGAGAATCAGACTCTTTTAGCCTTGGCAGTAAATGACATAAATATGAGCAGTTTCCCCTCTAATAGCTGCAGTCCCCCCTTCAATGGAGCCATAAAATGTGGGCAAACTGTGTCAGAGATACTGGTTTGTTGGCAGCACAGTTTGAATCGCACATCTCCCTTTGTGAAAACTTTGAGAATTAGATGCATGTGTACAATCTGTTTTGTGCCCTCAATTCTGTGAGTCATGCTTATTTTTTCTCAGTGTCTTCACTTTTCATCCTCTCATTCTCTTGCAAAAGTCAGAGTTAGAAGTTAAAAGTACATGGTTGGGGTTAGAATGAATGTACCTGGTTAGGGTTAATAAAATACATAGTTAGGATTAAATACAGGGTTTGGGGCTACATATTTCCGCTCTCAGTGGAACCAGAAAGTCAGATAAACTTTAACCCTTCAAAGGAAAAAGCTCAGCGTTGTCTCACTCAGGACATTGGGACAGGTGAGACAACACTGAGCTTTGCTCACTCTAGCACTAAAGTCTGTACTCAGTTTAATACTTTTCTCAGTCCAGCATGGCATTAAAAAGCATAAGTTTACACAGTGATGGCAATGTTTCTTTCTTGCATTCTCCCGTGTGTGTGTGCCTTTTTTTTTTGCATGTGCAGATCATGATCAAAAAGACTTTTAAAAAAAAAAAAAGAGTATAACCAAAGCAACAGATGCTTCAGCCAGCTGCAGTTCCATTGAAAGCAACAACAAAAGAAAGAAAACCAAGTAAACCGGCTTTCTTTTTGTTGCGCTTTATATTTTTTTATTTACATCACCTGGCTTGTGTTCCCACTCTTGTCTGATCTTACAGCGTGCTCTCTTTCAGCCTGTTCTCCTGTTTTCACATCTGACTTCTTCTCTTCATCTCACCTGAATGGAGGAACCGATTCATGTCTCCCTTTGTGACGTCTCATCCTGTTTCGTTTTTTTTAATCTTTTGATTTTTTTTTTTTGGTCTCCACTTGTCAACAAACCATCAACAAAGCTTCTTTTATTCTGTCTGCGAAGCTAAAACTCTGATGTAAAAGTTGAAGTGGGAGCATTAAAAACAGCAGTTTGGAGCTTCTGATAAGAGAGTCCAAACAAAGCCTCACAGGTTTTAGGCAGCATAAAAGGCTTCCGCTTTGACACCCCTGCAGCTCTCAGTAAGTGATGTTTTCAGGCTTCAGTCAGCAGAAAAACTTGCTATTTCTCCATCTGTGCAGGAAAACACAAAACCTGAGATTTACTACACATCTGCATCAACCCTTCAGGCTGCTGCTAATTCAACTGAGCCTAATGTAAGAATGGGTGGGGGGTTGGGGACATAGAGACAGTGAACATGTAGGATGGCATGGTGGGTGCGCTATGTGAGGAATGCTGGCTCATGTTGTAACTGGAACTCCTGAAAGGCGCTGTTCTTTAGTCACCCAGCCCCTCTTATCTGTCTTTTCATCAATGCACCTTTTTGTGCCTTCAGGCTCCTGTTTTTATAAATGAGCCCAAACGGCATCAGTTCAACAGAAGATCTGCTCTTAAACTTCATTAAATTGCTCTAAAATGACTGATTTATTGATAAGCAGGAGGGCATCCATTATGCGCGTGTTGATGTTTGAGTTTTGATTTAAAGAAATTCTCTGCATAACACAAGTGACCTTGGTGGAAATTGATTTCCTAACCAGACTAAGTCTTTTTATTCCACTGACTTCCATAAGAATCGCACAATAGAAGCTTGCAGTGTCTAGAAATCACCAAATAGTTTGCCACACAAGGTTTGTTAATGTTAAAAATCCCTTTGTCTATTTTGTTAGCTGCTTTGCATTTTTTTCTATTTTTGAATACTGAATTGTGTGTGTGTAAGAAAAAACATCACAGCATCACCTCTTTACATATCTGATACATATCTGATCTAGTATAGATAGAGTGATCTCCAGCAAGGCAAGGCTGCCATAGGTTTATTATAGCATGAACGCAGCAACTTTGAGATGTCACATATACCTCATTTATACACCATAATAACAAATGTTACATAACAGTGACACAACAACAACTTTACACAATCTTATGCTAACACTCTGTACTGCCACAGTATTATAGCATCCTTGTGGTGCTTTTATGTGTAATGGTCATTGTCATTACTTGTCTTTCTTATTCATCTCAGCTGAGTTGTGTATCAGTGGTCTACTACTTTGGGTTCTTGGCAGATGTGCCTCTTAACAATATAATGTAATTCATGATGTTAAGTTGTAGTTGCGGTGGCGTAGAGGTTAGAGCTGTTGCCTCCCAGCAAGAAGGTTGCAGGATCGCATCCCGGCCTGGGGCTTTTCTGGGTGGAGTTTGCATGTTCTCCCTGTGCACACGTGGGTTTACTTCAGGTGTTCCGGTTTTCTCCCACAGACCAAAAACATGCATGGTAGGTTAATTGGTAACTCTTAAAAAATTGTCCCTAGGTGACAGTGTGAATGGTTGTTTGTCTCTATGTGGCCCTGTGATGGACTTGCGACCTGTCCAGGGTGCCTCTCCCACAGTGACTGCTGGAGATAGGCACCAGCTCCCTGTGACCCGGAATGGAAAGAGCGGGTAAAGAAAATGGATGGATGGAAGCTGTAGTTGCTGTATATGTATATGTGGAATTGTAAAGGCTGGTTTATACTCCATGATAAGTGCCAAAGTTGTGTCTCGCTGATGAGTGTGCGTGACAAAAATTGCTTATTTCCCTACTCGCAACCCCCGCTTCCCGTACTTTGTGGGGGTGTTTGTTTATGCGGTATAGCACATTCTGTCATTTCACTTCAACTGGTCCCAGAAGCCAGTTGTTATACTGGCAAGATGGACAGCTTCGAGGAGCAGCTCGCCGAGACTGTTAGGAAGTACAGCCCTCTTTACGACTGTTTTAGCAGAGATTGTAAAGATAGTCAAATGGTGCAGTCGTTGTGCACAGAGGAGTCCGTCTGTTGGAAATGGTGGCTGTCTTTTTGTGACTGATTGCGAAGGCCAAATGGCAGTTGGTCTGGTCCTACTGAGCGGCCAAAGGTGCCACCGAGATTCACCTTTTTTTCTGTTTCTGCGGTTTAAACGAGAAACACAAGATCTTCCTCCTCCTTATCCAACAACATGATCCTCTCTTCCTCCGTCTGATATATCAAGTGAAAGTAATAACCTCTGTCTGTTGTGCTGTCGCTGTGTTGTTGTTTAAATGCTTTGCTATGTGCGTGAGGTGTGGTACAGTGAGACGGCTTACCAGGACTCCATAATTTCTCTTTGAATATGAAATGTTCATGCAAGATGTGATGTCTTACATCTTGTGAAATATAACTAGACCTTAAGAGTAACAAACATGTAAATATGGTGTTCTTTCAGTACCAGTTGTGTAATCTGTTCAATCACGTGACCTGTACCAATATAAGACCAGCATTTTTCTTCTTGTTATTCATTCTACAAACATGGATCTGAAGAAAATTGATGTTGTAGTTGCTGTTGTGGGTTTGGTTTGGATTTTACTTGAAGATGCGGAGATCAGATGAGAAATTATCAGATAGATCTGCCATAGTAGAGCAACAGATAACAAGAAGACCCAGTAGATGATAGCTGACAGAAGACTCAGACATTATTACAGGCTCAAGGAGAACTGAGACAAAAAGATGCTGGTCAACACCACAGATACTCAGCAGCAACATCACGTGTAAGGACAAAATGCCACACCAACAAAAACAATGAGATGATTACGCAACATCAATATACAGTAGAACAAACCATGCTTATGCTATAATTTACCCTTCCTTCAACCCAATAAATGCACAATGTCTGTAAATGGATTGCATTATGAATGTTACACCTGTGACTTTTTACAGCATACATTTCATGTCTTCACGTTTTCCCCTACGTAAATAGAATTTCAAAATACACCAACATACAAATATAAAACTGTTTGGCATTAGCACAAGGCTGTCAGAAACACGACTCCCAAGTCTTACAAACTGGTTTCAGGAATTAACATTTTATCATGTCTTTGTGCTTTTATAGATGGTTTCAGAAGATTTTATGCCCAGAAATTGCAACTGCTTTGAAATCAGACCCCCCCCCCCTGCTCTTTTTGACTTTACTGAGCTGAAAAATGACATCAATAAACCAGAAAAAGAAGACTGAACAGAATATTTGATTATGGCTTTGGGGGGAAACCCAATCATGTGTTACAAATTCTTTTATTTCTTCATACTATAATATTCTTCTCATGTTTAAAATATGCAGTTTCTTTTTTTCAGTGCTTTTTAACAGCAGGAAGTTTTACTGTTAAATATTCATTTCTGATAATGTGATTTTTGCAATGCAGTATCTATACTATCATGCCAAAGTGATAAGATAATAGACTATATTGCTAAAAGTATTCACTCATCTCCCTTCACATTCATATGAACTTGAGTGACATCCCATTCTTCATCCACAGGGTTTAATATGATGTTGGCCCACCCTTTCTAGTTATAACAGCTTCAACTCTTCTGGGAAGACTTTCCACAAGTTTTAGGAGTGGGTCTTTTGGGACTTTTTGACCATTCATGGCTATGTGTATGGTTTTGTACCCCTGTGGCCATGGAAGTGTTTGAAACACCTGAATTCAATGATTTGGATGGGCAAGTGAATACTTTTGACAATTTAGTGTACCTTCTTTCTGTGTAATAATCCATTGGCTTTATGCCTTTTAGATATTTGTTTTATTAAAATGAACTCCAATACTTGTTGAAGCATATTCTTGATCTTTTACTGATTATATTTCATTTATATTTTATACTTTTATGTTTATGGTTATTTGTAGTATTGTTGGTACTTTTAGTGTGATTGGGTTGTGTTTCTGAGGAAAGACAGCGCAGGGTTTCTGTTTTGAGGATTTATTCAACATGACTTCTCAGGATATTAAACTTCTGTTTTGTTTACCTTAGAGAGATATATTAGTTACACGCCTGCCTCAACCAACAGACAAAAACCATTGATCTTACGTTCCAGAGTAATAGGGTTTCATTGGCAGAGGGCTGGTCATGCTGTGAGGATAGGAACACTCCCTTAGTTCGTTGCTACGACGATCACTTCCTGGAGGTGTGAACCAGGCCCTGAAGATAACTGTTGACTCCTCCTAGGAGTCGACGCCACAGCTATCTGGAATCACAACTAGACAGATCTGTGGACACAGCGCTATAGTTTGTACTCTCCATGTGTATTAAATAAATTCTTAAACTGAGAAATAGATTGTTTTAAGGAGCTTGATTCTTACAATTTGAACATGCTTTTCATTGTTATCTTTGAAAAAACAAATCACGTTGTCAGCACTGTTATTTAAACCTTGGGCTTTAAAATTTGTAGATCACAGCCCGCTTCCACACAAGTTCGAACAAGTTCACCCTCCACAAAAACCTGTTGAAAGTTCAGCTCACACAGATTAAAACCAAATTCATTCAAAGTTCAACGCTTAAAAATTTTGAACTAAATTAACATGTTTGCATATTCAATTTTCACAAGTTAAAACCTTCTAAAGCTTTTTTTAGGTTCGTAGATGATGGAACTCAGTAGCATATTAATTGTGTTATTGTGTTTTAATAATTGCATAAACATTGAAGCACCATTTTTTTGTTACTATTGTTCCTGTTTTTCTGTTTTTTATTTAAGTTTTAAGTTTTTTGGCATCTAACTATATCAGCATTCTTTGTGCTGTTTTCACCATTTAGTTGAGGAGATGGGTGCTCAAAATATTTAACTTCACTTAAAAAAAATCATATTAAAATACATTGAAACCTCTTCTAATCCTTCAAAAACATTGTTCTCTGAAATTTGCTTCAGTATACATTTAATACTACTACTGCTAATGCTAATTGTACTACTGCTAATTATACTAATGCTAACACTACTACTACTAATGCTAGTTATAAAATGCTAATTCAATTTCTGTTAATGCTATTACTGTTGCCAATTTTAGTTAAAAGCTAACATTTTGAACATTTTGCTAAATTTATCTAGCCTTTTGCTATTTTTCCTGTTCAGCTAATCTTTTGTTACTTTTAATGTATAGCTACCCGTTTGCTACTTGTAGCTTTTTTAGCTAGCTTTTTTTTTTTTTTTAGTTAGCAATTTTCTACTTTTGGGTTTTGATATTATTTGTTGCTTTTAGCTAGCTTTTTGTTACATTTAACTTTTAACTCATCTTTAGCTTCTTCAGCAAAATTCAGCTAAGTCTTCCAGAACTTAGCATTCACACATTTACAATTTCTCAAGTTACTGTTCTGTTCCAAAAAAAAAAAAAGAATGGAGATCAATGGGAGTTTGGTTAAACACAAAAGAAAACCCAGTCCTCTTTGGAGCCTTATAGCATAGGCATATTTCACAGTAGAAACATCATTCAAATTTAAATTGGTCACAGAAAGTTGATCTTTACATGCCTCAAACCGTTGTGACACACTCAGTTTAAGTTTTATGATTTTTACAGATTTTTCCACTGAATGCTTGACTGACTTGATGAGTTAATGAGTAACATGCATTAACTTTTGAATTGGTTTAAATGTTTTAAATTGGTTGCTAAATTCTGCATTTGTGTCAACAACTCAGTAACTTGCACTATTTTGGTAAAACACCCATCATATGGGCCACCTTGAATCCAAAAGTTGCATTCATCTCAATGCACAACATTGCTGTCAGTGTTTGTTAGCGCCATCAACTAAATATAGACCAGGGAAGCTGTGTCACTTTATCTGTATGTGTTTTATCAGACAGCTGTGGGTTTAAAATAAAATGTGTGAAAGCAAGACTTTCTGCTTTGGTCTAGACAAGGAAACTAAATCATATGTGTGAAATCACCCTTTATGGGCATTTGGGTGCAAAATACACAGATTTTTTTTAAGATCATAAAAGAGATGCCTGTTATAACTCAAACCTCTATCTCTTTACAGTTTCTACTGTCCAACTGAAGCTGTCCCCTGTTCCTGTCTCTCTCTCCAAACACACATGCCCGTGTGATATTCCACACCAGTGTGGGAGAAAACAATGAGGGTAATGAGCGATGAATGGAGCTGGATCTGGAGGGCCTGGCAGTCTGGTTCCAGTGTGGGCCTCTGTAGACAATCAGGTCTTTACAATAGATCTGTGCTGTGGCACGTCAGAGGATGTGACGTAGTGAGAGGAGTCATTGTTGGAGACAGAAAAAAGATGTATGAGATTCAGATAGATGCTGAATCCCAGGTTTTATAACACTTGAAACAAACAATGTAGACAGGTTTGATTAGTTTAATACTTAAAGAAAAGACGACCGCACAGATAAAACCAAACAGAGCTGTTTTTTTTAATGAAAGCTTTTATTTTAATACATTAGATAAAACATTTGTACAACAGTACTGACTTTTTCATCACTGAGCAGCTGGGTTCTTCAGGCTGAGATTCTGAAAGTGCTGTTTAAGACATCATGGACTCCTTGACAGTCAAACAGCTCTGAGACACAAAATTAATAAGTGGGACAGCAGAGTGTTGTAGGGTGATACGCAAAATGTAGGCGTAGTCATGGAATTGGCATTAAAAAGGAATTTAATGTCAAATTCGGAATATTGGGGTGGCACAGCAGCATAGTGGTTAGAGCTGTCGCATCCCAGCAAGAAGGTTGCAGGATCACATCCCGGCCTGGGGCCTTTCTGGGTGGAGTTTACATGTTCTCCCTGTGCAC